>JAKWIY010002140.1:0-10466 GCA_027704805.1 Solanum corneliomulleri | reverse complement strand
ATCATCAATCTCATTATGTTAGTTCATCAAGCCTTCTTTTTTTACAAGGCATCATCGTTAACAAAGTGAATTTAGGATTAGAGATTCAATAGCCTCATCATGCTTATCATCACAATATATAATCACATTCATGTAAGCACACAATCAAGCATATAGAAGGTTTTATAATACTACCCCAACACATATCATTCGCTATTAAGAGTCTTCTACGAATAGTATAAAAATCAAACCTACCTCCACCGAAGAATTGTGATCAAGCAATCTACTTCCCAAGCCTTTTGCTGTCTCTCTTTGCGTTCTTCATCCTTCTCTCTCGATCGATCCTCTCTCTATCTTTGTTCTTTCTATTTTTCTTATTCAAACCCTCTTTCTTTTACCCTAATTAGCATATAATTAAGTATAAAAGATGATGAATTAACCCATTAATTAATTCAAGGTTATCTCTTTTAACCCCCAAGAAATTGACTTATTAATATTAACCCACTAAATTTATAATTATAGCAGGAATAGTCCAAAACGCCCCTTAAAATATGTAACAGAAATCTGACCCAGTCTAGGTTTACGCAGCCTGTGATGGTCCGTCGTGCCTGTGACGGTCCGTCGTGCCTGCGACGGTCCGTCCTGCAGGTCCGTCACAAAGTTCAGAGACTTAATTTCTGTGGAAGATGTGTGATGGTCCGTCGCGCCCACGACGGTTCGTCCTGCCATTCCGTCACGAAGTTCAGAGAGTCGATTTCAGTACCCAAATTTTAGAATTCTAAGTGTTTTGGAACGAGACCCTCTCGACGGTCCGTCGTGCCCATGACGGTCCGTCGTGGGTTCCGTCGACTCAGGCAGTTTTTCCAGAAGTAAAATCTGCTGCTCAAAACGACTAAACAGGTCGTTAAAGTGATTTAGTTGGTGAATATAAAGTTGGAATTAAGTTCAAACTAAACTAACTAGACATAAAAAGATGTTAAATGTTTTAAATGAGTAAATGTAATTTAGTTGGTGAATATAGTGTTTGAACTAAGTTAAACTAAACTAATAAGACTTAGAAAGACGTTAAGTTCTTTAAATAAGTTTATGCTAGTTGGTGAATATAGTTGGAACTAAGTTAAAACTAAACTAATGAGACTTGGAAATTTGTTTAATTCTTTAAATAAGTTAGTGTGATTTACTTGGTGAATATAGTGTTGGAATGAAGTTAAAACTAAACTCATTACACTTAAAAAGTTGTTAAGTTCTTTAAATAAGTTAATATGATTTAGTTGGTGAATATAGTGTTACATTAAGTTAAACCTAAACTAGTTAGACTGGAAAAGTTGTTAAATTCTTTAAATAAGTTTATATTATTTATATTGGTGAATTTAGTGTTGGAATTAAGTTAAAACTAAACTAATTAGACTTAGAAAGATGTTAAGTTCTTTAAATAAGTAAATCTTATTTAGTTGGCGAATATAATTTTTGAATTAAGTTAAAACTAATTTAATTATACTTAGAAAGATGTCAAGTTCTTTAAATAAATAAATGTGATTTAGTTGGTTAATATAGTGTTTGAATTTAGTAAAAACTAAACTAATTACACTGAGAAAGTTGTGAAGTTCTTTAAATTAGTTAATGCGATTTAGTTGGTCACTATAGTGTTGGAACTAAGTCAAAATTAAACCAATTACACTTGAAAATATGTTATGTTTTTAAATAAGTAAATGTGATTTAGTTTGAGAATATAGTGTTTGAATTAAGGTAAAACTAAACTAATTAGACTTAGAAAGTTGTTAATTCATTAAAAAAGTTAATATAATTTAGTTGGTGAATATAGTGTTCGAATTAAGTTAAAACTAAACTAATTAGACTATGAAAGTTGTTAAATTCTTTAAATAAGTAAATGTGATTTAGTTGGTGAATATAGCATTGTAATTAAGTTAAAACTAAACGAATCAGACTTAGAAAGTCGTTAAGTTCATTAAATAAGTTAATGTGATTTAATTGGTGAATATAATATTTTAATTAAGTTTAAACTAAACTAATTACACTTAGAAATCTGTTAAATTCTTTAAATGAAATAATGTGATTTAGTTGGTGAATATAAAGTTGGAATAAAGTTCAAACTAAACTAACTAGACATAAAAAGATGTTAAATGTTTTAAATGAGTAAATGTAATTTAGTTGGTGAATATAGTGTTTGAACTAAGTTAAACTATAATAATAAGACTTAGAAAGACGTTAAGTTCTTTAAATAAGTTTATGCTAGTTGGTGAATATAGAGTTGGAACTAAGTTAAAACTAAACTAATTAGACTTGGAAAATTTGTTTAATTCTTTAAATAAGTTAGTGTGATTTACTTGCTGAATATAGTGTTGGAATTAAGTTAAAACTAAACTCATTACACTTAAAAAGTTGTTAAGTTCTTTAAATAAGTTAATATGATTTAGTTGGTGAATATAGTGTTACATTAAGTTAAACCTAAACTTGTTAGACTGGGAAAGTTGTTAAATTCTTTAAATAAGTTTATATTATTTATATTGGTGAATATAGTGTTGGAATTAAGTTAAAACTAAACTAATTAGACTTTGAAAGATGTTAAGTTCTTTAAATAAGTAAATCTTATTTAGTTGGCGAATATAATTTTTGAAATAAGTTAAAACTAATTTAATTATACTTAGAAAGATTTCAAGTTCTTTAAATAAATAAATGTGATTTAGTTGGTTAATATAGTGTTTGAATTTAGTAAAAACTAAACTAATTACACTGAGAAAGTTGTGAAGTTCTTTAAATAAGTTAATGCGATTTAGTTGGTCACTATAGTGTTGGAACTAAGTCAAAATTAAACCAATTACACTTGAAAATATGTTATGTTCTTTAAATAAGTAAATGTGATTTAGTTTGTGAATATCGTGTTTCAATTAAGGTAAAACTAAACTAATTAGACTTAGAAAGTTGTTAATTCATTAAAAAATTAACATAATTTAGTTGGTGAATATAGTGTTCGAATTAAGTTAAAACTAAACTAATTAGACTATGAAAGTTGTTAAATTCTTTAAATAAGTAAATGTGATTTAGTTGGTGAATATAGCATTGTAATTAAGTTAAAACTAAACTAATCAGACTTAGAAAGTCGTTAAGTTCATTAAATAAGTTAATGTGAAATAATTGGTGAATATAGTATTTGAATTAAGTTAAAACTAAACTAATTACACTTAGAAATCCGTTAAATTCTTTAAATGAAATAATGTGATTTAGTTGGTGAATATAAAGTTGGAATTAAGTTCAAACTAAACTAACTAGACATAAAAAGATGTTAAATGTTTTAAATGAGTAAATGTAATTTAGTTGGTGAATATAGTGTTTGAACGAAGTTAAACTAAACTAAGAAGACTTAGAAAGACGTTAAGTTCTTTAAATAAGTTTATGCTAGTTGGTGAATATAGAGTTGGAACTAAGTTAAAACTAAACTAATTAGACTTGGAAATTTGTTTAATTCTTTAAATAAGTTAGTGTGATTTACTTGCTGAATATAGTGTTGGAATTAAGTTAAAACTAAACTCATTACACTTAAAAAGTTGTTAAGTTCTTTAAATAAGTTAATATGATTTAGTTGGTGAATATAGTGTTAGATTAAGTTAAACCTAAACTAGTTAGACTGGGAAAGTTGTTAAATTCTTTAAATAAGTTTATATTATTTATATTGGTGAATATAGTGTTGGAATTAAGTTAAAACTAAACTAATTAGACTTAGAGAAGATGTTAAGTTCTTTAAATAAGTAAATCTTATTTAGTTGGCGAATATAATTTTTGAATTAAGTTAAAACTAATTTAATTATACTTAGAAAGATGTCAAGTTCTTTAAATAAATAAATGTGATTTAGTTGGTTGATATAGTGTTTGAATTTATTAAAAACTAAACTAATTACAGTGAGAAAGTTGTGAAGTTCTTTAAATAAGTTAATGCGATTTAGTTGGTCACTATAGTGTTGGAACTAAGTAAAAATTAAACCAATTACACTTGAAAATATGTTATGTTCTTTAAATAAGTAAATGTGATTTAGTTTGTGAATATAGTGTTTGAATTAATGTAAAACTAAACTAATTAGACTTAGAAAGTTGTTAATTTATTAAAAAAGTTAATATAATTTAGTTGGTGAATATAGTGTTGGAATTAAGTTAAAACTAAACTAATTAGACTATGGAAGTTGTTAAATTCTTTAAATAAGTAAATGTGATTTAGTTGGTGAATATAGCATTGTAATTAAGTTAAAACTAAACTAATCAGACTTAGAAAGTCGTTAAGTTCATTAAAAAAGTTAATGTGATTTAATTGGTGAATATAGTATTTGAATTAAGTTAAAACTAAACTAATTACACTTAGAAATCCGTTAAATTCTTTAAATGAAATAATGTGATTTAGTTGGTGAATATAAAGTTGGAATTAAGTTCAAACTAAACTAACTAGACATAAAAAGATGTTAAATATTTTAAATGAGTAAATGTAATTTAGTTGGTGAATATAGTGTTGGAATGTCACGACCCAAAACGAGCCGCGAGTGCCACCCACACTTATCCTCTTATGTGAGCGAACCCAACAAATCTAAACCCCAACGTTTACCAATATTTCAATCATAATGAACAAAATATAATGTGGAAGACTTAAAACTCATTAATATAACCAATAAATAACTTCTAAAATTTAATACTTATTATTCCCAAAATCTGGAAGTCATCACCACAAGAACATTCTATCCTCAAATTACTAAATCTAAGAGATCTAGGAAGCTAAAATAAGTATAACAGATGTCCATGTCCGAACTTCAAGGACATCAAGACATGAATGAGAGAGAATCAAGTCCGAGCTAGGAACAATAGCTCACCCTGAAATCTGACGTGATGAAGAGTGGCTAGAATTGAGGACGAGTTGAAGTCGATGGCACGTTTGCTGCACTCCACAAATAACAAAGAAGAAAATTACAAGTAGGGGTCAGTACAAGGCACAAGTACTGAGTAGGTATCATCGGCCAACTCAAAATAGAAAGAAATATAGATCAGATAATAACATAAAATCGACTACAATGCTCAACTGGTGACAACAACAAGTACCATAACCATTGGCCACAACCCAAGCACATCTATGAGGGCTCAAGCCTCCACACCATACTCATTTGGGGAATAGGTTCTTTAAATTTTAGTATATTAACGTAATTCAAGATTCATTCTCTTTATCATCCTGGTGTTGGAACGTGACACTCTGATCCCCTCAAGATTCATTCTCTTTATTATCCTGGTGTCGGAACGTGACACTCTGATCCCCTACTACTACGTGTTGGTTCGTGACACCCGATCCCCTAATTCCTGGTGTCGGTACGTGACACTCGATCCCCTAATTCTACGTGTCGGTTCGTGACACCCGATCCCCTAATTCTACGTGTCGGTTCGTGACACCCGATCCCCTAATCTCATTCTTTTAGTTCATCAAGCCTTCTTTTATACCAAGGCATCATCATTAACAAAGTGGATTTAAGGTTTAAGATTCACAGCCTCATCTTTCCAATCCATTACAATTACATAATCACATCATGCAAGCACACAATTAAGCATATAGAAGACTTTACAATACTACCCAATACATATCATTCGCTATTAAGAGTTTACTATGAAATAGCATAAACCATAACCTACCTCCACCGAAGAATTCGTGATCAAGCAAGCTACTCCTCAAAGTCTTTGCTTTCCTCTTCATTCTCTCTTCTCTCGCTCGTTCGTGTCACAACCCAAAACCGGGCCACAACTGGCACCCACACTTACCCTCCTATGTGAGCGAACCAACTAATACAAAACCCAACATTTCAATGTAATAACAGAATATAATGCGGAAGACTTAACTCATTAATAAAAATCAATTCAATAAACTTCTAAAAACTCAATAACTATTATTATCCCCAAAATCTGGAAGTCATCATCACAAGAACATGTATGATCAAATTACAAAACTAAGAGTATTCTAAGAAGCTAAAACAAATAAAAGCTAGTCCATGCCGGAACTTCAAGGCATCAAGACATGAAGAAGAAGATCCAGTCCAAGCTAGAAGCATTAGCTCACCCTAAAATCCGGTGTAATGAAGACTGGCTAGAATTACTGTTGAGTTGAAGACGACGGCACGTTTGCTGCACTTCCACAAATACCAAAGAAAGAAACATACAAGTAGGGGTCAGTACAAAACACAAGTACTGAGTAGATATCATCGGCCAACTCAAAATAGAAAACAGTATATATCAGTTCATATCATAAATCAACTACTATACTCAACATGTAGCAACAACAAGTACTATAATCATCAATAAGTACCACCAAATTCATCCATGAGGACTCAAGCCTCAATACCATACTCATTTGGGAATTAGGTTCATTAAATTGAGTATATTTATCATCTTTCAAGATTCATTATCTTTCTTCCTCTTGTGTCGGTACGTGACACTCCGATCCCCTACTACTATGTGTCAGTACGTGACACTCCGATCCCCGACTTCTACGTGTCGGTTCGTGACACCAGATCCCCTAATACTATGTGTCGGAACGTGACACTCTGATCCCCTAATTCTACGTGTCGGTTCATGACACCCGATCCCTTAATACTATGTGTCGGAACGTGACACTCCGATCCCCTAAAACTACGTGTCGGTTCGTGACACCCGATCCCTTAATACTATGTGTCGGAACGTGACACTCCGATCCCCTAATTTTACGTGTTGGTTCGTGACACCCGATCCCTTAATACTATGTGTTGGAACGTGACACTGCGATCCACTAATCTCATTCTATCAATTCATCGAGCCTTCTCTTATACCAAGGCATCATCAATCTCATTACTTTATTTCATCAAGCCTTCTTTTATACCAAGGCATCATCATTAACAAAGTAGATTAGGGTTTCTTTCAAGATTTAGGATTCAATAGCTTCATCATGCTTATTTTATCACAATTATGTAATCACATTCATGCAAGCATACAATTAAGCATATAGAAGGTTTTACAATACTGCCTATACATATCATTCGCTATTAAGAGTTTACTACGAATAGTATCAAAACCATAATCTACCTCCACCGAAGAATTGAATTCAAGCAAGCTAATCCTCAAAGCTTTGTTCTTCTTCTCTCCCTGTTCGTTCGTTTTTTTCTCCCTCTCTTGTTCTTTCTATTTTTCTTATTCAAACCCTCTTTCTTTTACCCTAATTAGCATATAATTAAGTATAAAAGATGACAATAGTAACCCACTAATTAACTCAAGGTTACCTCTTTTATCCTCCAAGAAATTGAGTTATCAATATTAACCCACGAAATTCATAATTATAGTAGGAATAGTCCAAAACGCCCCTTTAAAACTTAACCTGAAATCCGACCCAGCCTGGGATTACGCAACCTGTGACGGTCCATCCTGCAGGTCCGTCACGAAGTTCAGAGAGTCGATTTCAGTACCCAAATTTCAGAATTCTAAGTGTTATGGAACGAGACACCCTCGACGGTCCGTCGTGCCCATGACGGTCCATCGTGGGGTCCATCGTATCAGCCAGTTTTTTCAGAAATAAAATCTGCTGCTCAAAACGACTAAACAGGTCGTTACAATAGATACCAATTTACCCATCGTTCATCCTCGAACGATCACAAGAAAAGAAACAAGGGCGAAAAGGAGTACCTGAATCTGTAAACAGATGTGGGTATTTTTCTCGCATATCAGCCTCCTTCTCCCAAGTGGCCTCTTCAACTGGTCGATTCTTCCATTGAACTTTGATGATGCAATCTCCCTCGACCTCAACTTGCGAATTTCTCTATCTAGAATGGCAACAGGCTCCTCCTCATAAGACAAATTCTCATCAAGCAGAACCGAATCCCAACGAATGATGTAGTTTCCATCTCCATGGTATCTTTTCAACATGGACACATGAAATACCGGATGCACTCCAGACAGCCCTGGAGGCAAGGCTAATTCATAAGCCACCTCCCCTACTCGCTTAAGTACTTCAAATGGTCCAATATACCTTGGACTTAGCTTACCCCTTTTACCAAACCGCATCACCCCTTTCATGGGTGAAACCTTCAGCAAGACTTGTTCACCCTCCATAAACTCCAAATCTCTAACCTTTCGATCTGCATATTCCTTTTGCCTACTTTGTGGCGCTAAAAGCTTCTCTTGAATAGATTTCACTTTCTCTAATGAATCCTTCAAAAGGTCAGTACCCCAAGGTCTAACCTCAAATGCATCAAACCAACCAATGGGAGACCCTACATCTCCTCCCATACAATGCTTCAAATGGAGCCATGTCAATGCTGGAGTGATAGCTATTATTGTATGAAAACTCCGCTAAGGGTAAGAAGTTATCCCAATGACCACCAAACTCTATCACACATGCACGAAGCATATTCTCCAACACTTGAATCGTTCGCTTAGACTGACCATCAGTCTGAGGGTGAAATGCAGTACTAAGGTCCAACCTAGTACCTAATTCAGCATGCAATGTTCTCCAAAACTTAGAAGTAAACTGCATACCTCTATCTGAAATGATGGAAAGTGGAACTCTATGCAATCGATCGATTTCTGAGATATAGATTTTGGCTAACTTCTCTGCATTGTAGGTCACCTTGACCGGAATGAAGTGAGCAGACTTAGTTAATCTGTCCACAATTACCCAAATAGAATCAAACTTTCCCAATGTCTTTGGAAGACCAACCACGAAATCCATTGCAATTCTCTCCCACTTCCATTCATGAATGGGCATTCTCTGAAGTGTTCCTCCGGGCCTCTGGTGTTCATACTTTACTTGTTGACAATTTGGACATCTGGCAACAAAATCAACAATGTCGCGCTTCATTCTACTCCACCAAAAGTGTTGCTTTAGGTCACGGTACATCTTGGTTGCACCAGGATGTATAGAATATCCGGAACTATGAGCCTCTGTAAGAATATTGTGGATGAAGTCATCAACACGAGGCACACATACCCTTCCCTTAATTCTCAAAACACGTTCCTCATCAATTATGGCCTCTTTAGCCTCTCCTCTCAACACCATATCCCGAATTCGGCTTAGTTCTCGTCATCAAACTGTTTTCCCTTGATCTTGTCAAGAAAGAAGATCTCGCCTTCACAAAAGCTAAAAATCCTCCCTTCCTTTTCATTTACTTCTAGCCTCATAAAGTCATTAGCCAGGTTTTGGATTTCTCTAGCCAATGGGCGCTCTAGGAAACTTGCAAATGAGCTAGACTTCCCATGCTTCCTGCCTTTCTACTTAAGGCGTCTGCCAAAACATTAGCCTTTCCTGGATGATTACAGAATAGTGAGATCGTAGTCCTTCAGTAGTTCCATCCATCTCCTCTGTCTCAAATTCAAATCCTTCTGAGTGAAGACATACTGTAGGCTACGATGGTCCGTATAGACCTCACACTTAACCCCATACAAGTAGTGCCTCCATTGCTTTAAAACAAATACTACCGCGGCCAACTCCATATCATGGGTCGGATAGTTACGTTCATGCACCTTCAATTGCCTTGAAGCATAAGCAATCACATTCTTCTCTTGCATTAGCACTGCACCCAAACCAGAATAGGATGCATCACAATAAACGATGAAGTTCTTACCCTCTACTGGCAAGGTAAGAATTGGTGCAGTAGTCAACAAGGTTTGAGCTTCTGGAAGCTTTCCTCACATTCATCCGACCATATAAATGGAACATTCTATTAGTCGAGTTCGTTAATTGGGGAAGCAATAGAAGAGAATCCCTTGAAAAATCGGCGGTAGTAGCTAGCTAAACCAACAAAGCTCCTTATTTCTGACACGTTTGTAGGTCTTACCCAATTCTTCACTGTCTCAATCTTAGATGGATCCACCATCACTCCATCCTTAGAAACCACGTGTCCCAAGAAGGACACTGAATCTAGCCAAAACTCACACTTGGAGAATTTGGCATAAAGCTTTTTCTTCCTCAACAACTCTAACACCATTCTCAAATGCTCCTCATGTTCCTTCTTACTCTTTGAGTATATCAGTATATCATCAATAAATACGATCACAAAGAGATCCAGATATGGCTTTAAAATCCCGTTCATCAAGCTCATGAACGCAGCAGGGGCATTCGTAAGACCAAAAGACATCACTACAAATTCGTAATGCCCATACCTGGTTCGAAAAGCAGTCTTTGGCACATCCGTTGGCCGTATTTTCAATTGATGATAACGGATCTCAAGTCAATTTTAGAGAGACACAAGCACCTTGTAACTTTTTTTTGATCGAACAACATCAGTGCGAGGAATGGGATACTTGTTCTTACTAGTTACCTTGTTCAACTGCCGGTAGTCTATGCACATCCGAAAACTCCCATCCTTCTTCTTCACAAATAACACCGGAGCACCCCAAGGAGATGCACTTGGTCTAATGAAGCCTTGCTCAACAACTCTTGAAGTTGGGCCTTAAACTATCTTAACTCCGCGGGAGCCATTTCTATA
>JAKWIY010002139.1:0-10455 GCA_027704805.1 Solanum corneliomulleri | reverse complement strand
TTCTCTAACCATTTGAGGTGATGATACAACAATGGCTTCGCGTTCACCGAGTTTCATGTGCATTAAACCTCCATGTTTTGATGCTAATTTAGCAAGAGTGCGATGAGGTAGAAACTCAGATGATTGCCAATCAATAAAATGATGTAAGTTTCCAATCAACGGGAGTTTCCAAGGGCCTGGAGGTAATTTTTTCTTACTATTACACTCTTTATACCATTTAGTAACAAGTAAAGGCAAAACTAGAAATAGAGCACAAAGAAGAATAGTTAGTTCCATTTGTATTGTGTAGTGAAAAAAAATTAATCTTAGCTGAAATTGGTTATGTTTAGTGTATATAAAATAAATAAATTGTTCACCTATTTATACAATTGAATTAAATCATTGTGTATGAATTAAGTTTATTTTTTTAATAATTTCAGAGGCCCTCATGTCAAACCTTGTATGCGGCCAGCCTCATGTGGAATTGTGGGTTTTACTAGGGAACTTGATTACTCAAACTAATTCCTCTAGGGAAGGCATGCTAATTATTTGACTACAAAAAGTATATATCAAATTATTGTGTTGGAAATAATATAGCTAAGTGGACGTGATTCCAATAGATATAAAGACGAAATTTCGAAAATGATTATAGTTTGGGCTTACTTAGAGATTTATAAGTATAGTTTACTTGATCAATTATTCATAGCTATATGTTAGAAGGAAGAAAGAGACGAACGAGATTAAGAGGTAAAAGAGAGGTTGGATATTCATTTTTGTATCAATGAATACAACTGCATAAAAAGAGATAAGTGTCAAAATATACCTAAATTATTCACTCTTTTTGAGTTTCATATCTGAACTATTGAGAGTGTGAGTTTCATACCCAAACTATCACTTTTTAGTTTGAGAAATGCGCTCTCTCTTTTATTTGAAAAAACCTTGACACATGACATTCCTTATAGATAAAATATTTTACCTAGATAAAAATTAAATAATAAAATATTAATATTAATTAAAAATTAAAGATTAAAATATTACTATCCATATAAAAAATTAAATTATTTTTCTTACCGCACTCCACCACCTCCTCCACGCGCGCGCGCGCACGAACACCCCCCCCCCCCCCGACAACCCCCATCCTTTTTTTAAAAAAAAATAATTTATAAAATATTTTTAGAAAATTCATACTTCATCCTCCCACCCCTCAATAGAAATTGATATTATTTTATTTTTTAAAAATAAAAAAATCTACCCCATCCTATTTAATCCTTCCCTCCTAATTTATAAATTTTTTTTACGTTTTTCTCATTTTGTGTTAGATATGCACATACATATATTTTTAGAAAAAAATTCTACTAGTGTATCGAATATAACATAAACAACTAATTTTTTTTTAAAAAAAAATAGTCTTGTGACAGCAAGTAAAAAATATTTTCGATATGTATATCTAAACACTGAAACAAAAAATTGAAAGCAGAGGGTTAAGTGGGATGTGTAAAATAATTTTTTTAAGAAAAATAAAATAATATATAAATTAGTATTTGAGGAGGGGGAGGAGATGAAGTAAAAAAAATGAAATACTTTTATAAACGAAATTTAAACAAAATAAAAAAACTTTAAAAAATGGTGGTGGTGGTGGGGGGGGGGGGTTTGGGGGGTGTGAGGAAGTGATGGCGTGGGGTAAGAAAAATATTTTACATTTTATTTTATAAAGAAAATATTATTTTTTTATAATAGGTTTTTAATGTTTAATTTTAACTAATACTAATAATTTATTTATTTTTTGTCAAAATTAAATGATTTGTCCATGTGGAGTATGATGTGAAAATTCTTTAAAATAAAAGAGAGAATCTATATAATGATGACTGATGAGAGTGGTATAAAAGATAGAGATGTGTTTCTCAAATTAAAAAGTAATAGTTTAAATATGAAACTCAAACTTTTAATAGTTTAGACACCAAATTATTATATTTTGTTGATGCAATTCAAATGTATCAAGTATATTAACGAATATAATTTGTATAAGCTAATAATATAATTTGTATCAATTTCAAGTATATTAACGAATATGATTTTATCGACATATACTCAATGTGGTAATTAGTAACTAAGTATATTTGTATTCATCAATTGCCTTGTTATTTGTAGTTATGTGTTACCACGTGTATCTTTATTTGTTTTTGTATCTATTACTTTATGTGTTTGTATTTATATTTGTATATGTTACTGTCTATTGCCCTAAAAAATAAGTATTTGTATTTGTATCATTGCCACATCTGTATTTTTATACTCTAAATAAAAGCATATATGATAGGGAAAATTGTATATAATAGCAAACTAATAATTTAAAATAAATGGAGTAGCTAGAGTTTGATTTAATTGTGCTCCATAGTAAGCGTTTGCCAAAAATTGCCAGACGCCACTCTCCCAAATATCTCGCTCGCCACTCTCCTCCAATCTCGCACTCGCTTCCTCACTTTTTATACAAACACAAGTGTATAAAAATTGTTTCTAATTGTATAAAGCAGAGAAAATTGTATAAACACATATATTTTTGTCCTCTCTCTCCCTTCTTCCAGATCTCGCTCACCACTCTCTCAAATCTCGCTCGCCACCCTCGCCTTTCTCACTTATACAAATAGAATTGGAATGTATAAATTGCGTTTTTGTTTGAATAAAGCGTGAGAAAATTGTATATACACATGCAAGTACATATATTGTCGTCCTATACACTTATAATTATACAATAAAAATACTCTCTCGCCCTGTTTCTTTTGCCTTTCTCTCTTTCTCGTTTTATACAATATTCAAATTGTATCTAATTTCTCTCTTTCTCGTTTTATACAATTCGATTCAATTGTATATTCCTTGTAAAGTCTCTTTTGTCTTTCTCTCTTTCTCATTTTATACAAATTCAAATTGTATATAACCGTATTATACACTTATAATAATATTATACACTTCATTTTTTTACAGTTTTCTGCCCAAGTGTCTTTCTCTTTCTAATTTTATACAATTTGCTTCAACTGTATATGTATAGCGAATTATACAGTTTTTATGTTTGCTATGGAGCGCAATTATGTAAACTTTGTTATAACATACAAATATGAATTTTTTATTTGCTATATGTGAAAGTTGTCCGATATGATATACTTGTATTCTGTCAATTACAGAGAGAGCGGAAGAGGGGAGTGATAGAGGGCGGTGAGAGAAGAGAGAGGCGACTGATAGAGGATGGTGAGAGAAGAGAGAGGTGACGAAGAGAAGATAGAGAAAGACAAGCGAAAAAGGAGAGATTAATTTGCTATAAAATTCTAACAAAAACTATCGATTATAATTCTTTGAAAGGATAGTTATGTATTGTGAATACATATAATATACCTGCAAACGACATATTACTTGTCTTACCAAGATAGAAGCGTTCGGTAAAAAATTACATCGTATATATAAGGTAATTTTTAATAGATTTTGAATCACTTGAATACAAAATTAGAGGTAAACACTTAATGATTTAAGAATTCAAAATTCACCTTGAGGTTCCAATTTCAAATTCCATAAATTATATTTTAATTTTTTAAACTTTCTTAATAAAAATTCCTAATATGCCACTCATCAAAAATATTTATTGTCTAGTATATTAATTTTCTTTTTTTTTATTAAAAAAAAAAAGACAACTTCCCTCGTACAGTCAATTTGTACTTTTCCATTGGTGATATTGATCCAAAGAAAAAAAAAATACCCACGAGGTTGAATGATAAATGAAGTTGATAGTGATTTTTAATTGACTATTTATGCAACAACATTAAATAAACTTGAGAGAAAACACAAAGGTCAATTATGTACACTTTCTACTTTCGTATATTTAATTGAAATTTAACGCACTTTTACTTAAAATATAACTTTTATTAATTGGATTGGCCCAAAATATTAATGAGTTTTGAGCCTAAATGGTAAAAAAAAATTGACAAAAATTTTAAAAGGGTATATTAAAAAATTTTCCAACCAAAAGGGGTAAAATCACTACGTCTTATTTTAACTCCATTAACGGATCAAAATCGCTGCTCTAGGAGCGATTTTGTCCAATTTCTTTTATAAAATCATTGCCCCTGCAGCATTTTTTCAAAAAAAAAAAAAATTAAAAAGTTAAAAATCGCTGCTATGGCAGCTTTTTTATAAAAATGATTTTTTTAAATTGGATATAGCTGCATTGACAACGATTTTTCTTAATTATTTTTTAAAAAAAAAATCGCTTTTTTTTGAAATCCCTGCCTTGGCAGCGATTTTACTGATTTTTTTTTTATATAAAAAAGATGAAATCGCAGAGAAAGACGATCAAACAATTTCCAATCATGGTCCTTGCGAATCGGATCATCAATATAATATACAAAAAGAAATTCCAGATATATGAGATCTTTCTCTTTGAATAAGATCTCAATTCCGGCAACGGTTTCATTAGATATCTTACAACTAGAATACCTCTTTTTTCGATCCAGTTCCTCGGCTTTGGCAGTTATTTTAGTGATTTTTTTAAAAAAATGAAATCACCGCCTTGGCAGCGATTTTTGGTGGAAAATAATTTTTAAATTTTTTTTTTTTGAAAAATTCTATCAACTAGTAACCTCTAGTTCTAAAAGTATTTTTTTTAATTATAAATCACAGTATTTTGGTGAAAAGTCTAGTTCTAGAAGTAATTTGACGTAGTTTCACTTGTGAGAAATTTAAACAAAAATATTTTTTAAAAAGACAAAAATTAAAAATCCACTAGAATCGCTGTCTTGACAGCGATTTCTTAAAAAAAATACAAAATTTATAATAACGCCTGATTTCCAATTAAAAGAAAAAATAAATAACAAAAATCGCTGCCAAAGCAGTGATTTCAAAAAATAATAAAAATTCCTCTTTAAAAGAATTGTAAAAACGTTTCAGAGCAGCGATTTTTAATTTTTTTTTTGAAGTTAACGGCGTTAAAATAAATCTCTACGTCAGAAGAGATTTTACCCTTTTGATCAGACTGTTGGGAATAAATCCGTAATAGAAATAATATTTGCGGTAATAAAGGCAATAAATGCGGAACACAACAATACGGTTAATCAATGAGAATAAAAGAGAAATAATGACACCAAGATTTTACGTGGAAACCCTCCTAAATAAGGGAAAAACCACGACCCGAGAGGAGCAACAAATATCACTATAGTAAGGATTTTACACTTGTATGTCTGAGTAAAACTCCAAAGACCACTACACATTCAAAAGAAATAACACTTTTTTGAATTTTCCACCTCACTACAATATCGCTCACACTCTCTATTTTTCTTCACAGATTATTTTCCTCTGTGATGCCTCACTCTTCTTTCTCTCCTTTGTAATTCTTTTTTTTGGTGCATTTTTGAAATGAGCAAGAGCTTTGTATTTATAGGAAAATCTACTCCTAATGATGTCACCAGTGACATCACAAAGAACACAAAGTTTCAACCTTTTCACCTATGAAGAAATCTTGCTAAGATTTTAGTTGAAAATTTCAGCACCAAATCTGCCAAACTTTGAAATTGGCAGAGAGTTATTCAAAGTTTTCTACATGGGGATGGACCCCACAATCTCCCCCTCCAGACCCATTCATCATGAAGGAGGTAGCTCTAGGTTTCTAGCTTGAGTACAGGCCGGCAAGTTCTTTGCATAGCTCAAACTTGTCCCTTGATACCACCTTGGTCAGCATATCTGAAGGGTTTTCACTAGTAGGGATCTTCATGACCTGCATAGATCTGTCCTCTATCTTTTCACGAATCCAGTGATATCTCACGTCAATATGCTTCATCCTTGCATGGTACATGGTGTTCTTGCTCAAGTCTATTGCACTCTGACTGTCACAATAGACGACATACTCCTTCTGATGCAATCCAAGTTCTTGAAGAAATCGTTTCAGCCATACCATCTCTTTGCCAGCTTCAGTAGCTGCAATATATTCTGCCTCAGTTGTAGAGAGTGCGATACACTTCTGCAACTTTGACTGCCATGATATAGCTCCCCATGAAAATGTAAACAAATATCAGTAGTGGATTTTCTATTATCGAGGTCACCTGCCATATCAGCATCAGTATAGCCCTTCAAGATTGGATCAGATCCTTTAAAACACAAGCAATCTCTTGTGGTACCTCTTAGATACCTGAGTATCCACTTAAACCCTCCTAGTGTTCTTTTCCAGGATTTTCAAGGAATCTGCTAACAACACCAACTGCATGAGTAATATCAGGTCTTGTACACACCATCGCATACATCAACTCCCCACTGCTGAAGAATAAGGAACTTTAGCCATTTTGTCTTTCTCCTCTTTTGTTGTAGGATACATCTGTTTGCTCAACTTCAGATGACTCGCAAGAGGCGTGCTAACAGGTTAGCACTCTTCATGTTGAAGCGTTCTATTACACGTTCAATGTACTTCTCTTGAGATAGCCACAACTTTCTTTTTGTTCGTTCTCGAACAATCTTCATCCCTAGAATTGTTGTGCTGGCCCAAGTCTTTCATGTCAAATGACTGGACAAATCTTTCTTCAACTTTGCAATCAGCTCTTTGTCTTGTCCTACAATTAAGATGTCATCCACATATAACAACAAAATAATAAAGTTGTTGTCAGAATTTTTTTTGAAGTATACACATGGATCAGAATAGATCTTTGTGTACGTTTGACTTTTCATCAAAGAGTCAAACTTTTTGTACCATTGCCTTGGGGCCTGCTTCAACCCATAAAGACTCTTATTTAATTTGCACACCATGTGTTTCTTTCCAGATACTTCAAATCCCTCTGGTTGCTCCATATAAATCTCTTCTTCCAAATCTCCGTGAAGAAATGCAGTTTTCACGTCCAATTGCTCCACTTCAAGATCTAGACTAGCTGTTATGCTCAAAATAGTTCGAATAGAAGTCATTTTGACAACAGGTGAAAAAAATTTCATCAAAATCAATACCTTTCTTTTGTTCGAAGCCTTTTACAACCAATCGAGCTTTGTACCTCACCAACTTGTCATTTCCATCTTTCTTGAGTTTAAAGACCCACTTGCACTTAAGTGGTCTTTTTCCTTTTGGAAGTTCAACTAGCTGGTATGTGCCATTTTTCTGTAGAGATCCCATCTCTTCGTGCATGACTTTCATCCATTGGCTCTTTTCTGGGTGAAACAACACCTCATTAAGACTTTCTGGCTCACCTTCATCATTGATAAGGACATACTCTGAGGAAGGGTATTTAGTTGATTCTACCCTTTGTCTTTCTGATCTCTCCTCAGAGGTTGAGATTGTTCTTCTTCTGGGTACTCCATTTGCTCGGTATTATCACTAAGTTGCTCACCCTACTCAACAATCTCATCAGGTTACTCTTCATGCTCAGCAACTTCATCAATCATACTTTCTGCACTTATGTGATGGTTAGAAGAAGAAGGAATAGTAACAAGATTAGGGACTATACCATTCTTTTTCTTGGCCTTCTCGGAAAGATCATCAGCAGTTCCAACTTCACGTTCTCGAAAGATTACATCTCTACTTCTGATGACCTTCTTCTTTACAAGATCCCATAGTCTGTACCCTAACTCTTCATCCCCATATCCGATGAATATGTAAGGAACTGATTTATCATCTAGCTTGGTTCTTTGCTCATTCGGTAATGTGCAAATGCTTTGCAAACCGAACACCTTTAGGTGCGAGTAAGATATCTCTTGTTGGTCCAAACTATCTCCGAAATGTCAAACTCCAACGGAACTGATGCACTACGATTGATAAGATAACACGCTGTCCGAACTGCTTCACCCCAGAATGTCTTGGGTAATTTAGCCATTCTGAGCATGCTTCTCACCTTCTCTACAATGGTGTGATTCATTCTCTCAGCTACACCATTGTGTTGTGGGGTTCCAGGAACTGTCTTTTCATGTCTGATTCCATGGTTTGAACAATACTCTTCAAATTCTCTTGAAGTGTACTCACCTCCATTGTCGGTTCGGAGACGTTTTAGCTTTTGACCTGTCTCTCTTTCTATCAGAGCATGAAACTTTTGAAATACATGAAACACCTGATCTTTGGTTCTCAAGATATAAACCCATAATTTTCGAGAAGCGTCATCAATAAAGGTAACAAAGTATTTATAACCTCCTATTGATTCTATCTCCATTGTGTTGGGCTTTGTGGAGGCTTGTGAGCCGGCCCGACCCATTACTGAAACCCTAGGTTAACCATTTGGTTTTCCTATAAATATGATCCTTGTATTTGTAATTCTGAAGTAGCACAAGTGAAATAAAATCCTCCTGTTACAGTCGTGGAGTAGGGAAACCGAACCACGTTAAATTCTTGTGTGTCCCGTTTGTGTCCGTTTCTCTTTTCTCTAGATTATTTGTGTGTGTTGTGTGTTTAATTCCCAACAATTGGTATCAGAGCGAGGTTTCAACAACACTGTAACACAAACTGTGAGAAATTGTCACCTAGGGTTCTTGTGTGAAGAACTGTGTGCAGGGAGGAGAGCCGCCGTTACCGTGTGGGTAACTCAAGCAGCAGCCGGCTAGGAGAACCGCGCAGGGTGCGAACAGCCGTCGTCCGTGTGCTGTCCGTCGCGCCGTTCCGTTGGCCGCCGCGTCGGGAAGGAGGTTGCCGCCGCCGTTCGCAAGCTACAGCCGTACAAGACGCCGAGGATCTGGAACCGCCATTCGCGAGCAGCAGCCGCCGCGAACCAGGCAGCCCAGATCGAAGAAGATCTGCCGCAGATCGTAGCCCACGAGGGAGAAAGCCGCGCAGCAGTAGCGAGGCAGAGAACGCCGCTGCCGTCCAGTGGCCGCCGCGTCGAGGAGCCTCAGATCCAGCCGCGAGCGTCCAGATCGTGAGCATCGTCCAAATCGCCGCCCGCTGTCTGTAGACGCCGTTAAGGGAATTGCCGAAGTCCTTTGAGATGGCAGAAGATGGGAAGTTCCGAATTGAGAAGTTCGATGGTACAGATTTCAGTTGGTGGAAGATGCAGATTGAAGATTTGCTGGTTCAGAAAGATTTGGACGTAGTGTTGGGTGACAAGCAAGGAAAATTGTCTGATGCAGAGTGGGCAGTTTTGGATCAGAAAGCTATGTCAGTTATCCGACTCTCGTTGACCAAGAATGTTGCGTTCAACATTCTTAAGGAGAAGACAGCGAAAGGCATCTTGGAAGCCTTGTCTAACATGTACGAGAAGCCATCTGCAGCAAACAAAATTTTTCTGATTAGAGAGTTGGTGAACACAAAGATGAAGGAAGGCAGTTCAGTTACCGAGCACATCAACTCATTGAATTCGATCTTAGCCAGACTTTTGTCAGTTGGCATTAAGTTCGATGATGAAGTTCAAGCTTTACTACTGTTATCTTCATTGCCTGACAGTTGGTCCGGAACGGTTACAGCAGTTGCCAGTTAGTGGGACCTAATGGATTCACCTTTGAGAAGATTCGTGATCTCGTTCTTGGCGAGGATGTCAGAAGAAGGAGTTCTGGAGAATCATCAGGTGATATGCTAAACGTCGTCAGAGGAGAGGAAATAACAGAGGTAGTGGGAGCAGGAACCGAAGAAGGAGTCAGTCAAAGGCTCGGGATGGCTCAGGGTGAAACATGTTGGAACTGCAAGGAGGTGGGGCATTTCAGGAATCAATGCCAGAAAGACAAACAAGTCAACATTGCAGAAGACAGCGCCAACGAGGATTTGTTTATCTGTTGCGCGGAGAGCAATGTGGATTCCTGGGTCATGGATTCTGGTGCTTCTTTTCACGCTACCACAGCAGTGAAGCATTGCAGAATCTGGTTATTGGAGACTTTGGAAAGGTAAGGCTTGCAGACGATAGAGCTCTTGATGTTACGGGCATGGGTGACATGGTGCTGAAGACGCCAGTCGGTTTCTGGACCTTGAAGGATGTCAGAGTTGTTCCAAGCTTGACGAAAAGTTTGATTTCTGTTAGGCAGTTGGATGAACAGGGAATCATGTGAAGTTCGGAAATGGGCAGTGGAAGGTCGTGAGGGGCAATCTTGTCATGGCTGGTGGAACAAAAGAGGATCGTTGTATATTGTCGGATTACCGTCTGAGGGAGTGACCGTCCCAGTTCAGAAGAAAAACAAAGTCCGGTTCACAGAATCTCGTGGGCAGAAGAAGGTTGTCTTTGCAAGAAAGAAACCCAGAGCCACAGGTCAGATTCAGGATGAACGAGCAAGGAAAGGTTCAGGAAGACCAGTCAGAGGCGTTTGTGGCAGTGGGAGCACCGGCCGTGCTTCAGCCAAGGCTCCGAGAAGACAGTGGGTCAAGAGAACCAGTATTCAGCTGTTGATACGTCTCCAGAAAATTTCTTGCTGAGTATGGAGAGTGTTTGTTCTCAGGGAATTCTAGGATCCGGCAGTTCGTGTCTCAAGTGGGAGCCGGTAGGGACCGAGGACGAGTCAAGGGCAGTTTCAGCCGTGACTGATGTGTTGAAGCTTCGGGGAGCTTCAACGGGCCTTTCA
>JAKWIY010002138.1:0-10467 GCA_027704805.1 Solanum corneliomulleri | reverse complement strand
AGGCGTAGATGTAGGTTCGAGGAATTCTAACCAAGTGTAGAAACCACGTTTGATGGACCGTCGTTGGATGGTCGTCGTTTGATTCAAAAAGTTGAATGTCCACTACTTGAACCACGGAGGAATAGGACGGACCATAGTCCAATCCAGAACAGTAGGTGGCAACCATTGTTTGAAGATCTTAATTTTTTGGCGCTGACCCACGAAGTTGAACCACGGACTGTAGGTTGATCCACGATCTTTCATTCGTGTCGTTGATAGAAACCATATCTGGACCAAATTTTCCTTATTTCCTTTCTTGCTTTGTTTAGGAATTTTTCTACTAAAAATATGGGTTGTAATTTAAGTTTTTGGGGGTTACACTCTATTGGAATACTTTGTGTTTGGCTTTTGCATTATTTAGCAAACACTAAAGCAATTTAAATTTGTGCAGTCCATTTTATGCAATTTTGCTTTTGATTTCCAATTGAAGATTTCATTACTCATATCTTTTGATTGTGAGTTCATGATTCTTATTATTAAAAACAATATGAATTATGCATTCTCAAGCATGAGTATCTAAATAAAAAAATAGTGTTGTGAGAACCATGAGCAATTAACAATGTATGACTAATAAATAAGTAATTTTAGAATAGTTATTATGCATGTATTGTTAATCCATTCATTTATAAGCTTTTTAACAATGGATAATAGAACTCGCCTCGTTCCTACTTGTCAAACCAAGGAGGTAATGAATAAGAAAATGATTAAACAACAGAGATTTATTTAAGTTAGTTGTTGTCTAATAATCTGACCCTAATAAATTGATAAATGGGTGAATACCCCAATTCAATTGACGCCAGGGCTAATCCAGGGTTAAAGGTAAGGGTTAGTAAAATACACACCCATAGATTGAAAAAGTTTCATTGTGAAATTCCCTACTTGGAGGATCAATCACTTAGGGATACCCAACTTATCAACTTTGCATGTAAAACACTAGGATAAAGTTATTATTATTAGAAATACTACGTTAACAGCTTTTGGGGAACACTTATTCCATAGTTTTCTTCTCATATTAATATCTAAAACTACAACTCTAGCCTACATTGTTTCTTAGGCCTCATTTGTTTGCATTAAGATTACGACGTCTGAATCTGAATACACATTTAAATATTATGAAGTTCATTAAGATCTATATGTGTAAATATGAATAAATATCTGAATATTAAGATGTTGTCTTTGAATTATATTGAGACTGTTTGTTTTCAATATCTGAATGTACATATGAAATTAAATGCTATATCAATAAAAAATTATAAAAACCTCATTTTAGTAAAATAGTTTTTTAATGTAGAAAATGTTATTTGAACTATTTTTATCATAACAAGGTAATATGATTTATCTTTTAAGAATTTAACATTAAGGTACATCATTAACATGAATATTCCTTGCACTAAAAAACTATGAGAATCTAATATAATGATGTGTAGTTTATATAGAGTAGGAATATAATGTTTATGAAAATATTTTATTTTATAATAGACATTTGTTATTATTATGGTTCAAACAATTAATACTTTCTTATTTTCTGGAGCCTGCTAAATATTATATCGTGAGAGTTCTTATCAAATCAAATATATTGATTTATTTATGAAATTAAAAGCCGTATATTAAGTGAATAAAAATAAATAAAATTATAATGGTAAACATGTAATTAACAGTAATTAAATAAGAAAGCAACTTTTATGAGTTGTTGTGATGTAGTTGAATTAAGACATGAGTCTTATTTTTGAGTCTGAATGGTATTAAGAGTGTGTTACAGATCTAATTCATTCAGAGTTATTCAGACCCATTAAGAGACCAATAAGGAAATACAACAAACAAACGTAATTAAATGACTCTGACTAATTAAGATTCAGTCCTAAAAAATAAACACACTTAATGAGGCGAATCTGAATGATTAAGATTCAAACTCCCATTAAGTGCAAACAAATGAGGCTTTAGTGATACAAATCAAAAAATTATCATTTTAATCACAATCCCCCCCCCCCATTTGATACTTTTCTCAGAAATAACTTTTATTGAAAGTAGATAATCGTGAATTATCCTAAGTTTCAACCATATTCCTCATGGGATAGAGCCTAACCTAAAAGTTAGGTTCTTCATTTGGCAATGACCGCTTATACTTCTTTCGAGATGTGTAATTTGTGTGTAACAAATTTTGTCGTCGCTACTGGGGAATGCCACTTTTAGATTATACTAATTTGTGCCAAGGTCAAGGAAACTAAGGCTGGACCTATGTTAACTAAAACCGTGAGGGAAACTATGTCCACACGGGAACTTCAATCGCGACAACACATACAATGGAAATAGTTATGGCAATAGGAATGAGAGGAGTAGGCCCTATGTTCCACCTTGTAATAGAGAGGTTGGATCAAGTATGACTTGCATCAAAGATATGATGGACAAAATGATTAAGAGATTTAATATTACCGATTTCAATCTAAAGGAGATGCGAAGTGACTTATCTTGTATCAATCAAAAGGTGGATGCCCATGCAGTATCGATACACCAACTAGAGTAGTAGTTTGGTCAGTTGTCCTCACTTGTGAACCCAAGACAGCCAAGAAAAATTCCTAGCAACATTGTCCAGAATCCAAAATATGATGGTCATTTCATGGCAGTTACTCATAGAGGAAAGCAGACTTTAGATCCCCCATACCAACTGAGGTGGAAAGTGTAACATAGAAAGGTGAGGATGAAGTTGAGGTTACTGAGAAGTCAAAAGTCCATGCCGAGAAGAAGTTGAGGTGACCTAAAAAGTTATTCCCATGCCTACACCTCCACCTTCCTTCCCACAAAGGTTGGTGGAAAGACTTGAAAAAGGGAAAATATCAAAGTTCCATATCTATGTTGAAGCAACTTTTCATCAATGATCCGTTGGTAGAAGCATTAGAACAAATGCTTGGGTATGCGATGCTCAGGAAGGATTTGGTGACTAAAAAGAGGGTTTTCGGTTTTAAAAGTGAAGAGATGATGCAATATTGTAGTGTCATTGCAACTAGGTCACCTGTGAAGAAGAAAGAGGATCCTGGAGCTTTCACTATTCCATGAACTATTGGGACATCCATCACTGTTATTAAAAATAATTATATATAAAATGAAATATTACACACGCTTCTGTCGCTTTTAATTTATTTTAACATATGAATTTTTTTTAAAATAACAATGGACAAGATCTTTATGTTCGTCGCTTATTGGTCAAAAGTCTTGGTCACATTTTACAAAAAGAGACGGACATGTGCGTCGATTTTTTTTCAAAATATTAGTCAACTATTTATTTTGAAAAAGCAAAGGATATAGAGACATTGTCTGCCGCTTTTCATTAAATATGTAAAACAGAAGTCGCGATTTTCTCCATTTCCCGCTTCCCCCTTTCTGAAAAATCTCTCCAACATATCCACCACTGCATCGCTCCTGCTGCCGGAGAAAAGAGCCAGCTGCTGCCGCTGCTGCTTGCTTCTCCGTTGCTGCTGGACCAGCCGTCGCCGCCGTCGCCTCCTATGCCCCCTTCTCGTCTCTTTTCAATCTCTCATTCTGCTAATTTTTTTTAACAAAAGCGACAGAAGAAAAGGAGAGACAGTAGTCCTATCCACGGACCATAGGTGAAAATTGTCATTCGAAGATCTTACATTTTTTGCCAACCGCTGACGCACGGAGGTGAACCACGGATAATAGGTTGATCCACGGTCCGTCGTTCGTGTCGTTGATCGAAACTGCATCTGAATCAAATTTTCTTTATTTCCTTTTCCTACTTTGTTTGGGACTTCTGCTATTATAAATATAGGTTGTAATTTACGTTTTAACGGGGCTAGACTCTATTGGAAACATTTATTTTTAGCTTTTGGATTATTTTGCAAACACTTGAGCAATTTTATTTGTGAATTCCGTTTTATGCAATTTCGCTTTTGATTTGCAATTGAAGATTCCTGTATCTATTTTGGTTGTAAGTTCACGATTCTTCTTATTAACAACAATATGAATTGTGAGTTATCAAGCATGAGTAGCTAAATCCACAACTAGGGTTGTGTGAACCATGAGCAAGTAACAACATATGACTAATAAATAAATAATTCTAGAATATTTTTTATGCATGTATTGTTAATACTTTTGTTTAAAATGCCTTTTAACAATGGGCAAAGTTAGAACTCACATGTTCCTACTTGCCAGATCAAGAAGGTCATGAATGAGAAAAATATTAAACAGCGGAGATTCAGTTAAGTTCGCTGCTATCTTATGACCTGACCTTAATCAATTGACGGAAGGGTGAATATCGCAATCCAATTGACAAGAGGGATGATTCGGGTTAAAGGTAACAATTAGTAAAGTACAGACCCGTAGGCGGACTAAGTTGCATGAAATTCCCTCTTTGGAGGACCTATCACTTAGGGATACCCAAATTATCAACCTTGCCTGTAAAGCACTAGAATAGTTACTATAATTAGGAATATTGCATTTAGAGCTTGTAGGGAACACTTATACCCTAGTTTTCTTGTCATATTGATATCTCAAACTGCTACTCTTGCTTACTTGTTACTTGGTGATACAAATAAACAAATTGTGTTTTTAATTACAAACCCCCCTTTTGTTAGTTTTCCCTGAAATAACTTTGACTAAAAGTAGATAATCATGAATTAGCCTAAGTCTGATCCATAGTCCTCATTGCATTGACCCTAACCTGAAAGTTAGGTTCTTTATTTGGCAACGACCACTTATACTTCCTTTGAGAGGTGTAATTTGGTGTATCACCTTCACTTAATGTCTATCATTCGTCAAAATTTAAATCATTCGTAGAACACCGACTGTCTGATAGAGGTTCACTAAAACGAGCATAATTTTCTACTATAAACTTGAAATGAGGCTAAATTGGTGGTGTTGGAAAGAGGACTTGTAGACCTTTAATCTGATAGATCATGAGACACCTAATTCATTTTGTGCTGAGAGATATGATCTTTTAAAGTTGACATGATTAGAATCTTATGTCAAGACTTAATCTTAGAAGTTTTCGGGTGTTTCAAGTTACAAAAAATCATTCTACAAAAGGTTCAATCAAAACTCAAGGAAAAGAATTTGTAGGAAAAAAAGATATTATTTTACTAGAAAACTTAGGGTTGCACTAGGAAGATGAAGGAACTTCTATGTTGAAGTGCATAGTTTTATTAACGGGAAAATCTGCCTTTTATGGGCTTACAAATTCTGAAAGATCAAATCTATTCAAGACTGTACTTGACTAAAAGCTAGGAAAACATACAAGAAAAAGTTGCAACTAAATTAGAATAAATAGCAACCGCTTGAAACTCTATTGAAATACTTATTCAACTCACTATAAAACATCCTACGCACTACACTTAAAAAAACATCCTTGAATCAATTCAAAATCAAATACGTCAAGACATAGCATAAAGTAATTATGCTTCTCTGAGGGAAGTTCTTTAGTATGAATATACGTCTCTTGTTCTTTAGTGCTAAAGACATTTATTTCAATAAGCCGACCTTCAACAAGTTTTCGGATAAAATAGTTCTGAATATCTATGTTCTTCGATCTTCTGTGACAAACAGAACTTTCAGCCATTGCAATTGCTGATAAGTTATAACAGAATATTTTTGTTGTCCCCCTTTTCTCTTGGTGAAGATCAACAAGTATTTTTCTAAGACATAATGCTTGGCATATTGAAGATGTTGATGCAGCGTATTCAACCTCAGAATAAGATAAAGCTGTTGTTGCTTGTTTCTTTAATATCCAAGTAAAACCAAGAGTGAAAAGGTTCCAAGAAATACTCTTTCTCTCATTCAAATGCCTTCCCGGCCCAATCACTATCTATATAATAGTAGAGATTAAAATTAGAACTTCAAAAGTATCATAGTCCAAATATTGTAGTTCCAGCAACATAAGACATGATTCTTTTAGTTGCTCCAAGATGATGGTTTGAAGGCCTATGAATAAACATCGAAATCATTCCAACATAAAAACTATATTAGGATGAGTGTGCGCTAAGTAAATTAAGCATCCAACTAAACTTTTAAAAGAACTTTCATTATCTCTTTCAATATCATCATCAAGTTGCAGCTTCTCATTTGCATTGATAGGAGTATGTTGAAAAAATAATCAAATTATAGAAGTGTGCTCTCTCTAACAGTTTAAGCTTTCAGATAGGATGGTCACACATATCAACATGGTACCAGAGCAGGCAAAGATCCTGAGATCGAATCTCGCCGTCACTCAAATCAAAAGAAAATTTCCACGTGCTTGGCTCATGAAAAAAAATCAGGCCCGCTAGTGAGGGGATGTGTTGTAAATATAATTAAATAATAAAAGTGTGCTCTCTCAAACAGATTAAGCTTTAATATGAGATTGTCACACACTTCAACAAAGTAGCCACTTTTTCACAATTAAGCAAATTAGATCTTTTGAGAAGATCAGTGGCATACGTTCTTTTTGAAATCAAATTCCACCTTCTCCCCGCTTCACTTAAATTTCAAGAAAATAATGCAAAAATCTCAAATCCGTCATTTCGAAAAAAAATCATCATAGATGATTTTGAAATTATATACAAAGAGTAAGATTAGCCCATGTATCGTCAACATACAAAGACACCAATACAAGATCATATTTTCCATATTTCTTCACATATAAAATTGGTCCTCCACAACCTCTTTTCTAAAGGCATGTCCTCAGTTATTTGGAATTGGTTCATGTTTTGTCCAATCAAGTCTCCAGAATAATTATTTGGCATACTTCTATCTTTTATGGAACCATCTATTGTCAATTTCTCACACATCCACACTGGAGCATTTGCGTATATGCTCTTCAGATATCTGAACCATCTGCCTTATTTCCTCCATCTCCTTTACCGAGACCACTCTCACCTTGTGTAACATATCTTCATTTATAATATCATCTTCTGAATGTGAGATTTCTTGACTGGCCAAAACATTGACTCATACATTCTAGTAGTTCTAACCACCATTTTAAAGAACTTGTGTTTAAAATTAGGTTGGACCTTCTTATCACAAGTCTTCATATGCAAGATTCGATCTAATCCAACTAGCACCAATATGATGTATAACATCGTTCTCAATCGCCCCATTTTCTTGCTCTTTGGCCTTAAACCCCAATTACAATTGTGTGCTATTGCAACTAAGTTCTTAGTTAACAACTGGTAAAAATGACTGAGCATTGATCGGGAATTGAATATTATAGAATTAATAACTGTAAAAATACATATCAGGATCTATAACATAACCAATGATGCATGTTATCCACTCAACATGAGCAAGGTACATAAATATTTAATTATGAAAAAGAAGAAGAGGTTTAGAATTTTCGTTTTTCTAAAATGAGAGGAAAATTCTCTAATAATTGTGTGAACAAAGGGTAGTGTGGACGAATATTTATTCTGCTTATTATAAATGTTACAACTAATTAGAAAAGTTGCAAACCTTTGTAATGTCACAACCTTTCATAAAAGTCACAACTTTTCATAAAAGTTCCAACCTTTCATTAAAGTTACAACTTTTCATAAGTTGCAACTTTTTATTGAAGTTACAAATTTTCAAAAAATTCAGAACTCTATATAAAAATCTCAACTCTTCATGAATGTCATAACTTTTCATAAAAGTCACAAGATTTCATAAATATCATAACTTTTTGTGAAAGGTGAAGGTTAGTTTTGAAAATAAATAGATTAAAAGAGAATTCTTGTTTGTCGTGATGCCATGTAGGCGTGTCTAAGGTTCTCTCTTTTCTTTTTTTTTATAATTATATGATATGAATGATTAGAAAATGAAACTATTTTTATTTTGATATTCTATATAAAATTTGTTAACTTCGTGATGAAGTCTGGTCAAGTGGTTGAGCTATGTTATAAGTAGTGTTGAATGAAGGATAAAGTACTCCTTTACATATGTAAATGCAGTTCACACAAGCTATGTATAAGTTTGGGAATAATTCTTAGCACCGAGCGGATATGGTAAATGGGGTAGTGAATCTCCCGCTAGTTTAGGCTGGGTTTTCTACATATGCTCTAATGAGATGGAAAGCCTCCCGTTAGTTAGGTTGGGTTGCTACAAGAATTCTGTCTATCACATGATGTGTCCGCATAGGTATTAGCTAGTGGATCCACACTAAAGCTATATATGTTAGTTCTACCTTAGGCAAGTAGGATGCCTTTTTTCGGTGTGGGGTCATATGACACCGAATTCCATGTACCTCACATGGTCTACGTTGGTTAAGGCTATATACCCTCTAGTGAATAAAAATATGAACTATGAATACGAATATGAGTTATTTGCTATGGTTTCTCAAAGGTTTTACTTAGTATGAGTGGTAATATTAGATTCCATTCATACATGACACAAATGGACTTTGAGAGTAGTCATGGTGTGTTCCTCTTATGTTTATGTACTGTGAATATGCATTATGTTTATGTACTATGAATATGCATTATGTGTATGTGCTATGAATATGAATTATGTTTATGAATTATAAATATAAACATGATTAAGAATGTCTCTTTAGTATGTGTATGAAATATGGATGAGACTAATGTATGATAGGTATGAGCACGGTAGTCCAAAGATGGTACTTAGCATAGGTACGTTTATGGGACCTTATCTACAAATGGCACAAGTGCAATCTAGGGTTACTTATGTGGTTGTGCTATTATGTCTTATGAGTATACTATTAAGGATGTTGACTTAATTTCTAATAAATGATGTACTTTTAATTAAGTTAATATAAAATATTGACTTATGTATTTTATGTAATAGTGTTATTCTTGCTTAGGTTGTATTATGAGTAATTTCCTTGTCTTGACGTGATGAATATGAATGTGCCTAGTCTAAGGTGGCTTTAAGGAATACTTAGTGTGAGTAGTATTATGAGATGTTACTCATACATTGCACGATTATGACTTAAAGTTGTCCTAGGGATGGTCTTAATAATGTTTTTATGTGAAGTATGTAATGCTTATGTTCCTTATGAATATGTATTGTATAAAGCTTGTATGTTGAATATATCCTAATATGAATATATGATTTGTATGTTAAATAGTTTTTGAAGATTATGCCTAATTGTGCTAACCCATATTTCTTCTACTTTTTACTACAAGTGTAGGTTTCAGCATTCAAGGGCTTGAGAAGAGTTCTCCAAGACCAATGTATGTCCTCATAATTCGGGGAAAACTATTTAGTTTCTTGTATTTAATTTGTAATAGGTTATGTCTAGTTTTGTTTAAATCTTTCGATCGTGAAGGGACATGACCCTATTCCATTTCTTGGTTAGATGTCCACGTGAGATGTAGTTTTCCCTATGATTTTAAATTTCGTGTTCTTCTTGTGAATGGATTTTTTAATAAAAAGTTTTAATTCCTTGTTTTTCTTTATGATCGAAGTTTATGAATGTCATGAGACTTGTATAAGACCTCTTCAAGGTCGAGTACGCCATGTTATGACTAAAGGGTGCTCTCGGGTCGTGATACTCTGATATAGTTGAGCTCCTACTCACTGTTTGTTGCTTCTTTGATTTTTATGAAATAAGAGAATCTCCAAGTTTTAAGATCTAATATATGAGTGATATTTGTGTGTTAGGACATGAAGTCCTCTGATTAACAATATCCAGTGATTTCTATAATACCTATCCATATTTTGATCAGTATCCAAACTCCTATACATTTATTGTCATATCTCAAAACCCTTAGTGCATCCTCCAAGTGTGAAACATTAGGGTGTTGCATGGATTAGCTCAGAATTTGTACACTAAAGCAAATGTCAGGTCTGGTGATTGTTAAGTACATTAGTTTACCAATCAATCTTTGTATGATTTGATATCAACTGACTCTGAATCATCGGAGCAACCAATGTGTTGATCAAATCTACACTAGTCAATTTGTGGTTAAATTCCAAAGAGTGCTTACAATATTTGCTCTACTCAATCTAATTTCTAAAATAAGTGGTAAAGCAACTTCCTTTGATTCAACAATATCCCCTCTTTTGAGTTCAAAACTACAACCCCCGGAAAATACACGAGACTTCCCAAGTCTTTAATTTGGAAATATTGGTGTAGTGTGTCTTTTGCTTCTTGAATCATCTTGGAACTATTCGTAGTCATTAAGAGGTTATCAACATACACTAAAATCACAATCATGTCATTTTCCTCCTCCTTTCTAATGAATAAAGAGTTATCATGATCACTTTGAGAGTAAACCTTCCACCAATAATGTCTAGTGAACTTGATATTCTACTGTCTAGGTGCTTAATTGAGATGATGGAGTGACTTCCTCAGCTTGCAAGAGAATTTTCCATATAGATGTCTTAAACCAAATCACCTTGCAAGAAGGAACTTTTAACATCCATTTCAGATAGATCCTAACCATGGGAAGCAGTGAGGCTGAGAACAATTCTAATGGTAACCATTCAGCAATTGAAGAGAGT
>JAKWIY010002137.1:0-10162 GCA_027704805.1 Solanum corneliomulleri | reverse complement strand
GCCTCCGAGGCTTTCTTCATGATTCAACCCGAAATTCATGATATTTATCCACCACAAGGGTAATATCATAATACAATAATGAATTATACAAAAGCATACTACATTCACATCCTTCATTTCATCAATCAAAGTGTACTAGGGTTACAGTGAGAAAGAAGGGAAATCATAGGTCTTGCGGGGGGATTTGTAAAAAAAAAAAACTAAAGCTTACCTGAATTAACTTATAAACCTCATATATAATCATAAATCAGTCTATTTATGTCATTAAGGTTTACATATGATTCAATACAAGTCTACGAGGTATAGTTTTAAGGACATCCATCAAGACCCAAACCTAATCTTAGGAATATAGGCATGAGTAGAGTAACTTCATAGAAGAAGCAGATAATCAATGTTCAAATTATATTATCAATTTATACGCATGAATCTATCCACTCAAGGGATATAATTGAGAAAGAAGGGAAAGAACATGGGTCTTTGGGGTTTTCTTCAAAAAACTACCAATACACCACGAACTCACCCATCATTGAATATCGATAATCATAAACAATAATAATTTATCAATTGAAAAGTTTTTAAAAGGGGACCATGCTGTGGATGAAAAAAAATATAATTGGAAAGTTGAAAAAGCTTCCATCTTCAAGTTTTACTTGAACTTCTTCTAGGTCTTCAATTGACGTTTTTGACAGAAACGAGTTTTTGAGTAACTTTGGGGGTAACGTTAGTTATGATTTAGGGTTTTGAATTGTGGTGAATTTTTGGATTAGTTTTTTGGGTCCAATATTAAATATTTAAAGGATGTTATTTGACCACTTAACTAGCCCCCGATGCTCTTTACTTATTAGCCAACTTAATTCCAAAACCCCAAACTTAAAACTTAACTTACCAAAACATTCTGAATCTATGGATCCCATCCCACGACCCTAGATTGATATACTGTCCGTTGTTCGGTCTCGTAGTTGGGAATGATATTGCTTCACTCTTTCCTGCATAACTTTTTACTCTGAGACTAAATTCGGATAACTAAGTGGCATTTGATAGAGTCCTCAAAGATATTTAATTGTATATGTAATATACCAACTAATTAGGTATTATTTATGATATATGACCATTTGAAGTTTACCCTAAACTCCTAATTGAAAACTAAATCACTAAAAACTGTTTTTATGGGAATTCTTTTAGGGACTGGTATGAAGGCTTAGTTTGGGTTCTTGTTAGATAATAAAGGAGATTAATAAACTAACTAGACAACCCCATGAGACCTTAATTAATAAAACCACTTGACTCCTACTCACCAACTTAAAACTAGAAGGATGGAAATCGACAACACCTACGCCTCTCCATCAATGAATTAAAGGTGGAGTTACTGACTGTATTGCATGGTCTTAGTTTGTTTCAGAGTATTCCTTTTGGGGAGATAAACTCCCGCAGACCAAATCTCTACCTTCAAACTAGACCTACAGTCTATTGACCAATCTACTGGACGTAGTTTAGGTCTCGTAGGTGAAGATGTTTTTGATAGCTTTTGGATCAAAGGTCAAAACCTCCTTGAGGGGGGGGGGGGTCGTTCCAGGAAGTTTGGACCCTAAAAATGTCCATATAAGCGTGAGAGTCGCATCTACATGTTTTTACTCTTAAACAAGACTCAAACTACGACAAGACCCTTACAACTTAATAGTTCAAATGACTAATTTCTGGACATTATGATCCTTTCTTGACGTTTGACCTCTTAAATCACAAAACTAAATGCAATATCCATTTTCATTATTTAATAAAGTTTCCAACTATAAACTAACATGTGAGGAACTAGTTCAACCTACTAGATTTAGTCAAGCCGTACCTAGGTCTTACAAGTTCATACGAGGTGTTACAATATCCCCTCCTTTGTAACATTTGTTCACTTAAAACATCTTAAGAAATGAAAAACTCTAACTAGCATCCCAACAAGACTGTAATCATCAAAGGGATGTACAACTCAAAGATACACCAGACACACTGAGCATCATTCCAAAGGGATGAACATAAACTCCTGTTCGATATAGTTAATGCAAATATAATGAAGTAGGAACTACATATATAAATCTATATTTCATGAATTTATCATGTTTAGCTATTTTCATGGAGGAACTCCCTTCTCCTAGTAATTGATACTCATGTTCCATCGTAAAGCTCATATGCAAGTTTCCGTGTTTAATAGCACTCTTTCGAGGAGGAACTAATCAACTCCTCACTAAGATAAGCTCATATCTTTTTGTTTGAGGTACAATGACTCCGTTATAAACAATACACTACAACATAAGGGAAAAAACTCACACTAACTCACCTTTATTCAAAAACACAAGTTTACTTTTTTTTTTTTTGGAAATTCACAAACCTCATCAATTCACATAAAAATGGGAGGAACTACGTCATCTACACTCTTGACAAGTTCAATACCTCATAAGTAGGTAGATTCCCCTTTCTAAGAACACATTCAATCATATGCATTAATTCATATGATGAACTCAAGTATGACATATCTCAAACAATGCACAACTTAGGAGAGAATCTCCATTTAAACAAACCTCTTACAACGTGAGAAAATAAAGAATACCTCTATAAACTCAATATGCATGCAACTTAGACATATTTGATTTTGTTGGAGAAAGTCTCCTCCTCCAACTCAAATCATTCTTATAATACAATCTTTAGCCAACTATGCAATTACTTCTTAAAAACACATTTAAACCGTTCACCTCATGTATCACATATTTTTTTTACTCTAATTGCCTATCCACATGAGGGACAGGAGACATGAAAACTCATTTGTATCTCAAGATATGAATTCTCAAGAATATGCATATCATAATGAATTCTTGAGATCATATAAATCACACATGACTCCTAACATAATATAAGTCCAAATAGGAACTCTTGGTCTTGATCTATAATGGGAATGGAAGGAAGAGATGACGATGTCATTATTTTAGCAAGTCAAAATTTCTAAGCAGAACATCCTCTCCTTAGGAGGAAGCTTTAAACACATACCTCAAGAAAACTTCTTTCAAGTACTCCTAAAAACACAACTAAATTCATATTTTCTACCATATTTGCAAAAGTCTAGGGTCCTCAACATCTAGCAATATAACCCTCATATGACACAGTATGTAATAAATCAAAAATTTGAAGAAATTGCACTCAATTTTCATCTTACTCAAAAGGTGATAAGAAATACACACTCAATATTCCCATATTTTTCTAACTATTCGGTCCCTAATATCAATAAAAACACACCATGTATGCAACCCATCCATAATAAGAGTCACATCAAGGTGTAACATGCCATGTTTTCACAAAATTAACCTGAAAATTTCTAGGGAACAAGGTAAAGGGACATCTTCCATAAACCCTTTTTACTCACCTCAAAACTATTAACTAGCGTAAAATCCGAAAACAGGTTTTATTAATTCATTCGAAGAAAACTAAGCCTTATAGTCTCATAGGGCATGAACTAGATAAGGTAACACTAGAATTCAACATAAAACTTATTCTCACATGAAATTACCAACATACCGATACCTCCATCCAACAAGTCTTTCAAGTCAACCCAAGTAGCATCCCTTTCTAGGGCCTTTACTAGGTTATCACTCAAGGTCTTATATGAGTCTACCACTCTGGTTCTAGGTTTCTCAAACTAACAAACCACATACGATAAGGATATCAAGTAAATAGACATGAACATCTTGAACACTCAACTTTTCGTATCCATCACTTAAAGTGAGTCGACAAATAGAGAATTTCAAGCAAGCCTAATTCATATACATCAAGGACACTCCATGATCTTACCATCTAAGCACATTATCCCGCACTTGGGGTGAGACTGAACAAACTCTTCCTTGCATCATTACCTAAATTATAAGGGTCAGAGAAATTCATAACAAAAAATTTGTGCTTCGCACACATATTATTCTAAATCGTTGAGCATTTCACTCCGACCCTCCTTTAAAGTAGTTTATTTCTTCAACATCTCTATGTATCACTCAAGCACCACTATTCCTCAAATGACCATACTTAAGTTCAATACCGAAAGACAACTAACTATTTTGAAGTTGGTCAACACCTATACTCTTCTTTCTTAGGTCAACTAGGTGGTACATGCATTATCAACGTCAACTTTAAAACACAATACAATCTAAACGTATGAGATGTGATTTTGCCCCATTTCCACTCTCGAATAGGTTCATTTGGGAAATAACAATTTGACTATACGGGTCAATCATCAAGTAAAATATAACCTCACAATCACCTTATTTTTAAGGCACACTATCTCCCCCTCTGAGGAGTAAGCCTACACAAGTTCTTTTAACTAACACAAAGGCAACTATTAAGCAGTATTCAAACTAAATACAATATCACAATCTATTACCTCAAATCTCATAAGTAATATAGCCATAGTTGGAATCACAACCAAACTTTCTCCCTTGCTCCTTCTAGCAAAAGCCCGTCAAGTTGTCACAACCTAAAGAAGATTAGGTAAGGATAAGAGAGAACTCATTGATGACAAATACCAAGATTATCTATTTTTCAAATAGACATTACATCAACAACCCTTAAGAGACACTTACTATATATATGGTAATAGTAATGCATTTATAATGTGAAACGTAAGTCAATATCACATTCAAAATCATTAACTGTGAAATGTATGGTTGGATTACCATAATACCAATCCTACTAAGTAGTTCTTCAAAATTGCCCTAGTCATGTACATTACCTTTAGACGTCAATATAATAAATAGTCACCAAAAATGATATAATCATACATCTTGGAAATTTAATCATAGTAATAACTCAATAGAGCATAAAACAATTCACAAATCATCATAATGGAATGGAACCATAAGTTAAATTAACATCATATCATAATGACACCTCCTATGACCCCCTTACAAGTTTACGTATGCAATGTACATATGAAGTCACATACCCTTATATCTACTAAGTAAATCCATCCATAAGACATAAGTTAAGTGATATACATAATCGACAACATAATAGGTGAAACCAACCTTCACATAATTGATAAGTAATCTTAAATAAAAGACTCACATAAGCACTACTCAACGAACTCAGTTATGCAGTGTATAGGTAAAGTCCTATACCCTTACCTACATGAAGTAGTACCACTCAAGAATCCTTAGTTAAAGGTCATATTCATATTCATAACTCGTATTTTGTATCTTAGATCATATTCGTAAAACATAAAGAGATCAACCATAACTAACATACACCATGTGAGCTACACAAAGTCTGGTGCTCAACCCCTACATCTAATAGACATGTTTCACTTGCCTAAGGTGAAACGTATATACCTAGATATAAAGTTGATACATTAGGTAATAGCTATACAGTCACAGAGTTATGGGATATGGAAATCGCTTCTAGGAACCTAATACTTCTATAGTGTAGGTTTCCATCTCAAGAGACACTGTAATGTCAACCCAACTACTGACATGAAGGAACCCATCTCATAATTATATCCACTAGGTGGTAAGAAAAATTCCCTTAAAAGTACATTAAGCCTTTAGTTATGCATTAGTTCATATAGAATTCTTTAAGGACTTAACTACTCATATGGTGTTTATCTCAAAGGTTTCAAAGATGAGAACAATCCTTTCATTAATGGAAACCAAGAACATTCAAGGATGTTCCTTTCATATCATATTTATATATTTTTTAGGAGAATTTCCTTTTCATTCAACATGCAAATAGTAAAATAATCATATAGTAACATTCATATTCATATCATGATTTAACATCCATATTCACATCATAGCATAAGATACATGTTCATATGATAGCTTAACATACATGTTCATAGCATAACATACTTGATTATAACTAGGGTTTTAGAGACGAGAAAAAAGAGTCAACACTACAATTCATAAATCAAGTAAGCACCTCCACCCTAAGTGGATGAATAATTCAATATAAAAATATACATTAAGTAAACACCTCCAACATAAGTGGATAAATATTTTAACATTAAACAATAATCAAACTGAAAACCTTCATCATAGCCTTCAAGAATTTCTTGAAGATTCAACCTTAAATTTATGATATTCATTCATTACATAGGCTAACATCATAATAGAATATTGAGTTACAAATTAATATACTAGATTCACATGCTTCATTCGTCAATCAAAGCATACTAGGGTTTAGAGTTGAGAAAGAAAGAAAATCATGGGTCTTGTGCGGATTTGTTCAAAAACCATAAAATTTTTACTTCAATTTATGCATAAACATTCATATAGAATCATAAAAAATAAATTGATGTCATTAAGGTTTACTTATGATAGATACTCTAGGTTGTCTAGTTCTAAGGTCATACATCAAGACCTAACCCAAACCCTTACAAATAGAGCATGAGATAGAGTAGTAACGTAGTATAGTAGCTCACCTAATCAATGTAGAGATTTAGATAATAAATATATACCCATAAATTAATCCACACAAGGGATTACAATTGAGAAAGAAGGGGAAGAACATGGGTCTTTGGGTTTTCTTCAAAAACTATGAATACACCATGAATTCATCCATAAATGAACATATATAATCATAAACAATCATAATCAATCAATTTAAATACTTTTTGAATGTGACTCATGATTTGGATGAAAACCTAGAATTTGGGGAATATGAAAGCATATTTTAGAGGCTTCTCGTAATAGCTAACCAAGAATAAAAATCTCCCATACCTTAGACTTTGAACTCCATGAAAATAAATTGAAAAAGATTCAATCTTCAAGATTTAATCGATCTTCTTATAGGTCTTCAATAGAGGTTCTTGAGAGAAGAGTTCTAGAGAATCTTTTGGGGTAAAGTTAGTTATGATTTGGGGTATTCATTTCTGGTGAATTAATGGATTAGTTTTACGGTCCTATTAATCATTTATAGGAAGTTTTTTGACCACTTAACCGACCCCCTAAGACCTTAAATAATTGGCTAACATAATTCCCAAACCCCTAACATACAACTAAACTAACCAAAACTTGCAGCATCTACGATCCCCCAATTCAGGAAACGCAGATTGATCTATTGTCCCTCGTTTGGTCTCATAGTTGGGGACTGACAATGCTTCACTATTTCGGGTATAACTTTTTACTCTGAGATCAGAATTAGAAAACTCGGTGGATTTTCAAATAGGACTTAGAGATATTTAATTTAATAGGTAATGGACCACCTAATTAATTTTTATCTATGATATGTGACCATTTGAAGTTGTCCCTAAACTTTTAATTTAAAACTAAATCACTTAAAACTGTTTTAAGGGTACTTGTTTTGTCTACTGTTTGGAAGGCTTAGTTTATGGTATTGCTAGATTATAAATCTGATTAATAAACTAATCATATAAACCCCAGATCCCTTAGTTTATTAACTAATTTGACTCCCAATCACCAACTTAAAACTAGAAGGTTGCAAATTGGCAGCACCTACGCCCCTCTACCTGCGGACTGTAAGTGGAGTTACTGACCATACTACATGGTTGTAATTTTGTTCAAAAGCTTTTTTTTTGGATATCTATGATCGTCTAGACTATGTCCCAGCATATGAACTATACCTACAGTCCATACACAGTTTAGTGGCCATAGTTTGGGTCTCGTAGGGGAAGCTGTTTTTTTACAGCTTTTGGATCCAAGGTTGGGTCCTCCTCATGGACCCCTTAGGTTGTCCTTGGGGGTTGTGACCGGACTTTTTGACCCTAAACATGTCCATATATGTGTGATAGTCTCTTATACAAGTTTTTACCCTCAAACAAGACTACAAACTTCAATGAAAAGACCGTTACAACTCACTATTTCAAATTACTAGTTTCCGAATGTAATGGTCGTTTCTTGATGTTTGACCTTTTAAATAACCAAAATAAGTTCAATAGAAATTTTCATCATTTTAAAAAGTTTTCAACTATAAAATAACACGTGAGGCTCTAGTTCAACCTACTAGATTTAGTCAAGGATTTTTTAGGTCCTACTAGTTCGTACGTGGTGTTATACAAAATTCACGTAGAAATGTTTTGATATCAAACTTCAAAACAAGGAAACATGATGCATGTTCTTGAGATTTTTCTCAACGTGTCCCTCTATTTTTCTCTGAGATCTATGTAATTCAGTGCATGGGTCGACTATGGTAGGTTCTACTTAAGTTATTAGGCTAAAATTGAAGAAAACACAGAGTTAAGGGGTCAAATACAATAATTTAGGTGTCCAATGCACATGGGAAAAGACAAAAGAAATCCTAACTTAAAATCTATTGAATCTGACCACGTACCCAGTGACACTCTTTCGCAAGGACCACAACCCATTGAGTGGGCCATGGTCTGCTGGCAAAGGTGACTAACTTCTATATGGTCCAACACCGAGCCAACCATGAATCACGTGAAGAACCACATAGCGTGAAGGTCTCCGTGGTTCGTCACTTGAGTTGGGGTGTTAAGGCCAAGGACAAAGGACGCCACCGGGGATCTTAGAGGTCTCTGTGGTTTGATTCTTGAGCTTGGTCGTGTCTTTTTATTGTCGACGAGCCTTCCCATGGTCCGTGAGATGGTCCATGGCCCGTGAGGGGATCCTTGGTCCATCACTTATGAGAGGGTGTGAACCATGGTCAGGGTGATGAACTGTGATCCATATAACGACTCGTGAACCCTTCATCGTTAACCTTTTATTGTTATTTTCTGCTGCAAAGTCTAAATCTTATTTCCAAGGTGTTAAAATATATCCCTATTGGGAAGATTAATCCACAAATAAAGCCTAAACTAGCTCAGTATGAAGGGAAAGAGTGAAATCCCTACCACTAAGTACTAGAACCTCATATTTTACTATATTGAGTTAAAAAAACATACAAGTATGCTGAAAAATTCAGGAACAAATTAAGGAACATGATACTATGACTGAATGATGAGGATACTTGGTCTGAATGTCTGATTCTATTTCCGAAGTAGCTTTCTCTACGTCCTGACTCCTCCACAACACCTTTACTGAAGATATACTTGGTCTTAATGTCTGATTCTATTTCCGAAGTAGCTTTCTCTACGTCCTGACTCCTCCACAACACCTTCACTGAAGATACTTCTTTATTTCACAACCTAAGAACCCGACAATGAAGTATATCAACTGTCTCTTGTTCATAGTTGAGGATGTCATTTACAATCTTACTCTTTAATGGTGCCATTGATTCTGGGTCACCCATACACTTATTCAACAAGGAAATATGAAAGACTGGATGCACGACTGCTAGTTTCAACAGTAAATCTAACTTACTTGACAAATTACCAACCCTCTTAGGATCTTATAAGGACCTACATATCTTGGATTGAGCTTCCCTTTCTTTACAAGTCTTCTCACCTCCTTTACAAGTAAAATTTTCATGAAACCCTATCAACGATTTCCATCTCTAAGTTCCTTCGCCTTACATTTATGTAGAACTTCTAACGAATCTGCGATTTCTTTAGTCTATTTGTAATGATATGAAACTTTTCCATAGCTTCATGGATCAAATATGGACCAATCAATGCTTCTTTAAATACTTCAAACAAACCAATAAAAGATCTGCATATATGCCCATATGGTTCCACATAAGGGGTCATCTAAATACTTGAATGTCAATTGTTGTTAAAAGAGAACTCTATGGTTTAAATAATACGCTCTAACTAACCAGTAACTAACCAGCTATCTGTGGATGAAATGTTGTTCCAATGTTTACCTAGGTAGAAAGACCTTTCTAGAATGATCTCTAGAAATAAGTTTTACACTGTGGACGTTTTTCTCATATGATATATAAAGGAACCCCATGAAACCTAAGTATCTAATTAATGTAGAGCTGGGTATGGTCCTCTTCCAAATCTGTTGTCTTGAAGGCCAAGAAGTGAGCAGACTTAGTAACTTTGTCTACTATTACCCAAATGGAATCATATTGTCTGCAAGTACTAGGTAAACCTGTAATAAAGTCCATGCGTATCACTTCACAGTTCCACGTAGTAATGTGAATATCTTAATTAATACCTTTTAGTTTCTAATGTTGTACAATAACTTGTTTACAATTAGGATACTTAACCACAAAATATTCTGTGTCTCTATTCATTCCGTTCAACTAACATAACCACAAAATATTCTATGTCTCTATT
>JAKWIY010002136.1:0-10438 GCA_027704805.1 Solanum corneliomulleri | reverse complement strand
ATTCATACAAATATGCTACTTCCCTGTTTTCTAATAGCAGGGATGAGATGAGCATATTCCTCACTGGAACCAATGGAGATCTGGAGGAGGAGTATCGATCTACGATGATCCATGAAGACATGAACCTTTCCAGGTTGATGGTACATGTCCAGCACGTAGAGGAAAGCCGCAGAAAGAGGGATATTCGGTATGTTAAGAGGCCTAGGCCTAGGCCTCAAGATAAGGCAGGTTCCAGTTACAGAGGCTAGAGAAATATTTTTGGCATCCATGAGCAGACAAGGTTCAAAAAAGGGCAACAGAGTTCAGGGAATTCAAATCCTCAGAGGGGTGCTACACCTAAAGGAGGCAGACCTGAGCCCAAAAAGGGCAATGGAGGTGAGATGCAGCGTCATAAGAAGAATTGTGGTAAGAGTGTCCGAGCTCTCAGTGGAGAGTGCAGACAAGGAAGAAATGCCTGCTTTGGTTGTAGTAAGAGTGGACATATGGTCAGAGACTGTCCACAAAACAGAGGTCAGGCCAGAGGTAATGCTAATCCTAGGCCTAACCCACAGGGTGCAGCAATAACCGAGCGTCCCAAGAGGAACAGATTCTATGCCGTGAAGGGTAGGGAGGAGCAGGAGAAGTCCGCTTATGTAGTAACAAGTATGTTGTAGTGTCACGACCCAATTCGGGGACGCGACTGGCACCCACATTCACCCTCCTATGTGAGCGAACCAACCCATCTAAACCTTAACATTTCATATAATATCAACAGAAAATAAAGCGGAAGACTTAAACTTATAAATAAAACAACTCAACTATTATTAATATTCCCAAAATCTGGAAGTCATCATCACAAGAACATCTATAACCAAATTACTAACTAAAATGTCTAGAAGCTAAAACAAATGAAAGCTAGTCCATGCGGAAGTTCAAGGCATCAAGACTTGAGGAAGAAGATCCAGCCAAGGCTAGACGCATTAGCTCACCCTGAATTTCCGATGGAGTGAAGACTGGCTTGATCTACTGCTGAGTCGAAGTTGACGGAACGTTTGCTGCATTACACAAAAACAAGAAGAAAACATAAAAGTAGGGGGTCAGTACAACCACACGTACTGAGTAGATATCATCGGCTAACTCAAAATAGGGAACAATATATATCAATAATAATGTAATCAACTACAATACTCAACATGTAGCAACAACAATTACTTTTATTCATTAACAATTTCCGTCAAGTTCATACATGAGGTCTCAAGCCTCAATACCATACTCATTTGGGAATTAAGTTCATTAGATTGAGTATATTCATTATCTTTCAAGATTCATTATCTTTCTTCCTCTTGTGTCGGTACGTGACACTCCGCTCCTCTAATTCTATCCTGATGTCGGAACGTGACACTCCGATCCTCATATTCATTCTATCCTGGTACCGGTACGTGGCACCCGATCCATATTCTATCCTGGTGTCGGAACGTGACACTCCGATCCTCATATTCATTCTATCCTGGTACCGGAACGTGGCACCCGATCCTCATATTCTATCCTGGTGTCAGAACGTGACACTCCGATCCTCATATTCATTCTATCCTGGTACCGGAACGTGGCACCCGATCCCCTAATTCATCAAGCCTTCTTTTACACTAAGGCATCCTCATTCTCATTATATAATTTATCAAGCCTTCTTTCATATTAAGGCATCATCAATCTTATTATATAATATATCAAGCGAATTAGGGTTCTTTCAAGATTTGGGATTCAATAGCTTCATCATGCTTGTTAATTCATCACAATTTCATAATCATAATCATGCAAGCATACAATTTAAGCACATAGACAGGTTTACAATACTATCAACACATAATATTCACTATTAAGAGTTCACTATGATTATCGTAATATAAACCATAACCTACCTCCACCGAAGAATTGAAATCAACAAGGAATTCCCAAGCTTTGTTATTCTCCCCTTTGATCGATTGCCCTTTCTCTCTTTCTTGTTCTTTCTCTTTGTTTTCTTATGTTCAAACCCTCTTTCTTTTACCCTAATTAATCATATAATTAGTGTTGAAAAAGGACAATAAACCCCACTAATAAACTTTAAGGTTACCCCTTTTAACCCCTAAGTAATTAGACTTATTAATGTTAACCCTCAATCTTTATATTAAGGAAAGAATAGTCAAAAACGACCCTTAAAACGTGGGAGAAATCCCAAACTGCCTGGGACTGCGCAACCTATGACGGGCCGTCGTGTCTGCGACGGTCCGTCAGGGTGGTCGTCGCAGCTCCCTCGAGCTCAAGTGGCCTGTGACGGCCCGTCACAGCCGTGACGGTCCATCCTGTTCCTCCGTCCTGACGGTCAGAAACTCGTTTCTTGCACCAAATTCTCAAAAGTTGAAGTGTTTTGCAACGGAACCTCATGACGGTTCGTCGTGGATGTGACGGCACGTCCTGCAGGTCCGTTACAATTTACAGAGAGTCGATTTTCAGTACCCAATTTCAGAATTTCTAAGTGTGTTGCAACGAAAACCCCTCGACGGGCCGTCGTGACTACGACGGTCCGTCGTGTGTCCGTAGTATGGCCAGTTTTTCCAGAATTAAAAATCTGCTGCTCAAACGACTAAACAGGTCGTTACAATAGATACCAATTTACCCATCGTTCGCCCCGAACGATCAAAAGAAGAAAAACAATGGCGAAAAGGAGTACCTGAATCTGTAAACAGATGTGGGTATTTTTCTTGCATATCTGCTCCTTCTCCCAAGTAGCCTCTTCAACCGGTCGATTCTTCCATTGAACTTTGATGGATGCAATCTCTCTCGACCTCAACTTGCGAACTTCTCTATCTAATATAGCAACCGGTTCCTCTTCATAAGTCAAGTTCTCATCCAACAAAACTGAATCCCAACGGATAATGTAGCTTCCATCTCCGTGGTATCTCTTCAACATGAATACATGAAACACCGGATGCACTCCGGACAGCCCTGGGGCAAGGCTAATTCATAGGCCACCTCCCCTATTCTCTTAATCACTTCAAATGGTCCAATATACCTTGGACTTAACTTACCCCTTTTTCCGAACAGCATCACCCCTTTCATGGGTGAAACCTTCAACAAGACTTGTTCACCTTCCATGAACTCCAAGTCTCTAACTTTTCGGTCTGCATACTCCTTTTATCTACTTTGAGCCGCCAAAAGCTTTTCTTGAATAGCTTTCACCTTCTCCATAGAATCTCTCAACAGATCAGTCCCCCAAGGTCTAACTTCAAAGGCATCAAACCAACCAATGGGAGACCTACATCTCCTCCCATACAATGCTTCAAATGGAGCCATGTCAATACTGGAGTGATAGCTATTATTGTATGAAAACTCCTCCAACGGTAAGAAGCTATCCCAATGGCCACCAAACTCTATCACCACGCACGAAGCATATCCTCCAACACTTGAATCGTTCGCTCAGACTGACCGTCAGTCTGAGGGTGGAACGCCGTACTAAGGTCCAACCTAGTACCTAATTCTTAGTGTCCTCCAAAACTAGAGTAAACTGCGTACCTCTATCGGAATGATTGAGAGTGGAACTCCATAAAGCAACGAACTACCTTATCTGATGTGAGATGGATGCTTAACTTCACTCACTCCGAACGATTTCTGAGATGTAGATTTTGGCTAACTTCTCTGCATATAGGTCACCTTGACAGGAATGAAGTGAGCAGACTTAGTTAACCTATCAACAATCACCCAAATAGAGTCATACTTACCAAGGTCTTTGGAAGACCAACCACGAAGTCCATCGCGATTCTCTCCCACTTCCATTCAGGAATGGGCATTCTCTGAAGTGTTCCTCCGGGCTCTGGTGTTCATACTTTACTTGTTGACAATTTGGACATTTGGCCACAAACTCAACAATATCTCGCTTCATTCTACTCCACCAAAGTGTTGCTTTAGGTCGCGCGGTACATCTTGGTTGCACCAGGATGTATAGAATATCCGGAACTATGAGCTTCTGTAAGAATAGTGGTGATCAAATCATTGATGCAGGGTACACATACTCTTCCCTTAATCCTCAAAACACCTTCCCCATCGATTATTGCTTCCTTAGCCTCTCCTTGCAACATTTTATCTCGAATTCGCCTTAGTTTCTCATCATCAAACTGTTTCCCCTTAATCTGATCAAGAAAGAGGATTTTGCCTCTACACAAGCTAACAATCCTCCCTTCTCGTTTATTTCTAACCTCATAAGGTCATTAGCCAAAATCTGCACTTCTCTAGCCAATGGGCGTCTAGAAGCTTGCAAATGAGCTAGACTTCCCATGCTTCCGGCCTTCCTACTCAAAGCATCTGCCACAACATTTGCTTTTCCCGGATGATACAAGATAGTGATGTCGTAGTCCTTCAGTAGTTCCATCCATCTCCTCTGTCTCAAGTTCAAGTCTTTCTGAGTGAATACATACTGTAGGCTACGATGGTCCGTGTAGACTTCACACTTAACCCCATACAAGTAGTGTCTCCATTGCTTTAGTGCAAATACTACCGCGGCCAATTCCAAATCATGAGTTGGATAGTTACGTTCATGCACTTTTAATTGTCTTGAAGCATAAGCGATCACGTTCTTCTCTTGCATTAGCACTGCACCCAAACCCGAATAGGATGCATCACAATAGACAATGAAGTTCTTACCCTCTACCGGCAAGGTGAGGATAGGCGCGGTAGTCAACAAAGTCTTAAGCTTCTGGAAGCTTTCCTCACACTCATCCGACCATACAAATGGGACGTTTTGCTTAGTCAAGTTCGTCAATTGGGAAGCAATGGAAGAGAATCCCTTGACGAAGCGGCGGTAGTAGCTAGCTAACCCAACAAAACTCCGTATTTCTGACACATTAGTGGGTCTTACCCAATTCTTCACTGTTTCAATCTTAGAAGGATCTACCATCACTCCTTCCTTAGAAACCACGTGCCCCAAGAAGGACACTGAATCTAGCCAAAACTCACACTTGGAGAATTTCGCATAAAGCTTTTTCTTTCTCAACAACTCTAACACCATTCTCAAATGCTCCTTATGTTCCTTCTTACTTCTGGAGTATATCAGTATATCATCAATAAACACAATCACAAAGAGGTCCAAGTATGGCTTGAAAATCCCGTTCATCAAGCTCATGAAGGCAGCAGGGGCATTCGTAAGACCAAATGACATTACCACAAATTCATAATGCCCATACCTAGTTCGAAAAGCAGTCTTTGGAACATCCGTTGCTCGTATTTTCAATTGGTGATAACCGGACCTCAAGTCAATCTTTGAGAAGACACAAGCACCTTGTAACTGATCGAACAAGTCATCAATGCGAGGAATGGGGTACTTGTTCTTAATAGTTACTTCGTTCAACTGTCGGTAATCTATGCACATTCGGAAACTCCCATCCTTCTTCTTCACAAATAACACCGGAGCACCCCAAGGAGATGCACTTGGTCTAATGAAGCCTTTACTCAACAATTCTTGAAGTTGAGCCTTTAATTCTCGTAACTCCGCGGGAGCCATTCTATACAGGGGTATAGAAATGGGGCGAGTACCGGGTTCAAGATCGCTACAGAAGTCAATATCCCTGTCCGGTGGCATACCCGAAGATCTGCAGGGAACACATCCAAAAACTCACAGACTACCGAAACTGACTCAATCGAAGGTACTTGAGTAGTGTCATCCTTGAGATGTGCCAAGAAAGCTAAACACCCTTTACTCACCATTTTCTTAGCACGAAGAAAGGAGATAATACGCACCGGACTGGAAGTGTAGTCACCCTCCCACACTAACGGATTTGCCCCAGGCTTGGCTAACGTCACTGTTTTAGCATTACAATCCAAAATCGCAAAATTTGGAGGAAGCCAAGTCATACCCAGAATTACATCAAAGTCACCCATTTCTAAAATAACCAAATCTACATGAGTGTTGCTCCCCACAAAATTCACCAAACAAGACCTATACACTTTTTCGACTATCACAGACTCACCCACCGGAGTAGAAACACGAATAGGCATGTCAAGTAATTCACAATGCAAATTTAGACCATTAGCAAATGATGAAGATACATAAGAAAACGTGGAGCCAGGGTCAAATAACACAGATGCCATGCAATCACAAACCAAAAGATTACCTGTGATAACAGCATCAGACGCCTCCGCTTCAGATCTCCCAGGGAAAGCGTAGCAATGAGCCCCATTATTTGTCTGTCCGTTGCCCCTACCATGTTGTGTAGTAGTGGCTCCGTTTTGGCCTTCACCTCTGCCGTTTTGGTGACCACCATTACCTCGACCACCACGCCCTCCAGAATAACGACCTCTACCATTACCACCCCTACCTCTAGCCAGTGGGGCTCTGTAACTCTGGTTTGGACAATACCTCTTAATGTGTCCAATCTCTCCACATCCATAACATTCTCGGGGTTCACGCATCGGCCTCTCAGAGAAGTGTTGACCGTTCTGAGGTGGACCCCCAACTACAGTCTGTAGTGAAGACTGTATTGGTCGATTGGAGTGACCTCCGGAGTTCTGTCCTCTAGAATAAGAACCATTAAACTCACCTCCCCTTCGAAACCTCTTTGATGTAGACGTTGTGGTGAAGTCATCTAGTTTCACTCCTTCCACCTCTATCACAAAGTCTACCATCTCTTGGAAGGATGTTGCTGTTGCCGCTATCTGTAAGGCTGAAATCCGCAACTCTGACGTCAACCCCTTCACAAAACGGCGGATCCGTTCTTGTGGACAGAAACAGAGTTGGGTGGCGTATCTGGATAGTGCGCGAAATTTAGCCTCGTATGCATTAACCGTCATTCTACCTTGCTCAGACTCAAGAACTCATCCCTCTTTCTATCTCTCAAAGTCCTTGGGATATATTTCTCCATAAATAGGGTAGAGAATGATTCCCAAGTCATAGGTGGTGCCTCTGTTGGTTGACACTCAACATGTGAACGCCACCACATTTTGGCGTTCCTTGGAACTGATAGCTCACGAACTCGACACCAAACCTCTCTACTATCCCCATCTTGTGTAGTAGCTCATGACAATCAACCAGAAAATCATAAGCATCCTCAGATTCTGCACCCTTGAAGACTGGAGGTTTCAATTTCAAGAACTTACTAAAAAGTTCATGTGATCGTTTGTCATAATAGGCCCAGTAGTCAGACGTGGAAATGTGCCTATTCCCAATTGCATCCATGCGGGGAGCCATAGTAGCCGCATGTCGTATCTCTGAAACCGGAGGTGTTGGTGCAGAAACCACTGGAGGAGCTTGACCCTGATCGGATAACCCGCTAAGATAAGCAAGTACTTGGTTGATCATCTGGGGTAGGTTGGGGTGGCATTTCCTCATTCTGCCCTTGTTCAGTCTCCCCTTCCTCACCCTCTCTTACTACATCCTCAGTCGGTGGAGGAGTCACCGCCCTAGTATCAGATGGGCTAGGGGCTCGTCCTCTCCTCTAGAGGACGTCCTCCCACGACCTCTTCCACGGCCTCTTGCCGCTGTTCTCCCTCGAGCCACAGCCCCAGTGGCTGGCTCAGTCGTTTCCTGTCTTTCCGTTGTTGCTGCTGGTGCGTTCGTTGCTCTAGTTCTAACCATCTGCGAAATAGAGTGAAGATGGTCAGATACCAATTTGTATCACCTAGATACCAATTGGACTCAAGTAGTAGCACGAAAGAAAGAATGAAAGAATGGAATTTTCCTAAAGTCTTATAGCCTCTCAAAGAAAAGTAAAGGCGTCCCCCTACCGTTCCTTAAGACTCTACTAGACCTGTTCTTGTGTGATGAGACCAACGAACCTAATGCTCTGATACCAAGTTTGTCACGACCCAATTCGGGGACGCGACTGGCACCCACATTCACCCTCCTATGTGAGCGAACCAACCCATCTAAACCTTAACATTTCAATATAATATCAACAGAAAATAAAGCGGAAGACTTAAACTTATAAATAAAACAACTCAACTATTATTAATATCCCAAAATCTGGAAGTCATCATCACAAGAACATCTATAACCAAATTACTAACTAAAATGTCTAGAAGCTAAAACAAATGAAAAGCTAGTCCATGCCGGAAGTTCAAGGCATCAAGACTTGAGGAAGAAGATCCAGTCCAAGCTAGACGCATTAGCTCACCCTGAATTTCCGATGGAGTGAAGACTGGCTTGATCTACTGCTGAGTCGAAGTTGACGGAACGTTTGCTGCATTACACAAATAACAAGAAGAAAACATAAAAGTAGGGGGTCAGTACAACCACACGTACTGAGTAGATATCATCGGCTAACTCAAAATAGGGAACAATATATATCAATAATAATGTAATTCAACTACAATACTCAACATGTAGCAACAACAATTACTTTATCATTAACAATTTCCGTCAAGTTCATACATGAGGTCTCAAGCCTCAATACCATACTCATTTGGGAATTAAGTTCATTAGATTGAGTATATTCATTATCTTTCAAGATTCATTATCTTTCTTCCTCTTGTGTCGGTACGTGACACTCCGCTCCTCTAATTCTATCCTGGTGTCGGAACGTGACACTCCGATCCTCATATTCATTCTATCTGGTACCGGAACGTGGCACCCGATCCATATTCTATCCTTGTGTCGGAACGTGACACTCCGATCCTCATATTCTTCTATCCTGGTACCGGAACGTGGCACCCGATCCTCATATTCTATCCTGGTGTCGGAACGTGACACTCCGATCCTCATATTCATTCTATCCTGGTACCGGAACGTGGCACCCGATCCCCTAATTCATCAAGCCTTCTTTTACACTAAGGCATCCTCATTCTCATTATATAATTTATCAAGCCTTCTTTCATATTAAGGCATCATCAATCTTATTATATAATATATCTAGCGAATTAGGGTTCTTTCAAGATTTGGGATTCAATAGCTTCATCATGCTTGTTAATTCATCACAATTTCATAATCATAATCATGCAAGCATAACATTTAAGCACATAGACAGGTTTACAATACTATCAACACATAATATTCACTATTAAGAGTTCACTACGATTATCGTAATATAAACCATAACCTACCTCCACCGAAGAATTGAAATCAACAAGGATTCCCAAGCTTTGTTATTCTCCCCTTTGATCGACTGCCCTTTCTCTCTTTCTTGTTCTTTCTCTTTTGTTTTCTTATGTTCAAACCCTCTTTCTTTTACCCTAATTAATCATATAATTAGGTGTGAAAAAGGACAATAAACCCCACTAATTAACTTAAGGTTACCCCTTTTAACCCCTAAGTAATTAGACTTATTAATGTTAACCCTCAATCTTTATAATTAAGGAAAGAATAGTCAAAAACGACCCTTAAAACGTGGGGAGAAATCACAAACTGCCTGGGACTGCGCAACCAGTGACGGGCCGTCGTGTCTGCGACGGTCCGTCACGGTGGTCGTCGCAGCTCCCTCGAGCTCAAGTGGCCTGTGACGGCCCGTCACAGCCGTGACGGTCCGTCCTGTTCCTCCGTCCTGACGGTCAGAAACTCGTTTCTTGCACCAAATTCTCAAAAATTGAAGTGTTTTGCAACGGAACCTCACGACGGTTCGTCGTGGATGTGACGGCACGTCCTGCAGGTCCGTCACAATTTACACAGAATCGATTTTCAGTACCCAATTTCAGAATTTCTAAGTGTGTTGCAACGATACACCCTCGACGGGCCGTCGTGCCTACGACGGTCCGTCGTGGTGTCCGTAGTATGGCCCAGTTTTTCCAGAATTAAAAATCTGCTGCTCAAACGACTAAACAGGTCATTACATGTAGGTATGCTCAACTTCTGTTTATATTTTACTTCATCCAGGGTCTACGCTTTCCTTTGTAACTCCCCTGTTTTCCTTTACTTTTAAAATACTACCTGAAGTTCTACATGATCCTATAGTGGTTAGTACGCCTTTAGAAGAAAGTGTAAGAACAGATAGGCTATACAAAGATTGCCCAATAGGTGTAAGTTGTATGACTATGTGTGCAAACTTGATTAAGTTGCCCATGCATGATTTTGATATTATTCTAGGCATGGACTGGCTTCACAGTTGTTATGCTTTCTTGGAATGTCGTAGTAGAGTGGTGAGGTTTTGCTTCCTTGATGAAGAATAGTTAGTATGGGAGGGGTACAATTTGAGTCGTCCTAATCCCTTGATTTCAAATGTTAAGGCTAATAAAATGATGTCGAAGGGGTTATTATATCATCTTGTGACTGTTAATGATTTAGGTCATGACATTCATTACATGGACTCAGTGGTTGTAGTAAATGAGTCCCTCCTCTTCGAGAGATTCACTTTGGTATCGACTTAGAACCCGATACTAAACCAATCCCTATTCCTCATCATCGAATGGCTCCAGCAGAACTCAAAGAGTTGAAATTGCAGTTAAAAGATCTCACTGATAAGGGTTTCATTCAGCCGATCATATTCCATTAGGGCGCTCCAGTGTT
>JAKWIY010002135.1:0-10496 GCA_027704805.1 Solanum corneliomulleri | reverse complement strand
AAGATTAAAAGAAGTGGAGGTGAATGGGATAATGGGGTTTTTTTTTCTATATCCTTCGTCATATAAAAATAAAGGAATATAGGGATGGTAAGTATTGTAGTCAACCTTAATCAAACGTTTGAGGTTCAAATGTTGGATTGGAGTCAATGAATTGCCCCTCAGAGTAGTATGAATCTATATTAATCAAATATAAAAACATAAGTATCTCTATTTATAAATTAAGATTAAGAGTCCAAAAAATTAAAGTTGTAACCATATTGATCTAAACATAAATAACAAAATATGTCTTTTTTCTATCAAATAAGAGTTGTCAAGTGCGTATGATTTAGAATAAGGGACTTGCCAAGATATCATAAGCAAGCGACATGTTATTCATTAAAATCCTAGAGATGTGTTTTTATATTTTAATAAACTTATAAAATAACAACTAATTATATAAGATGGTATAATTTTTAGATTTTGTATGTAAGGCTGGTGGGATAAGACAGTGTCATCACGTCAAATTTTGGGTCGTGACAGAATAGGAGGAAAACTACTACAGTTGATGAATGAAATGTTTGTACCACTTTTTGAAAATACAAATATAGATAAAAAAACAATTACACATCTTTTCGAAAGACTTTGGTGATGAACAACTACAGTTTTATGAAGAATTAATAACAAAATTCATAAACACTTAGAATCAAATCTTTTTCGTTTTAAATTTAAAAAACATTTCATATCTTCTTTCGATAAAATATTCTTGAAAGTTTATCATAAGATTGTACTTTATGGAAAAAACTTATATTTTCAAATGTTCAAAAGTAAATTATTAACGTAGTTCACCATCGCGCGAAGCGCGGACAATTTACATAGTATATATATATATATATATACTAAAAAAAATTCTTCAGATTAGAGATATAAAATCTAAAAAAATTCATTCTTATCTAGTTTTGATTGTCTAGTTCAAAACGAAAGATAGAGGATCATAGCAACACATTTTTGCATAAAAATAATCATGCATAGTCCTGCCAAGACTGAGATAGGGGTGAACATATTCTCAAAGAAGACAGAAAGAGATTGAGTGTAGCGGCTGATGAGAAGTAGGTTTTAGGATGTTTTGTTTTGAGAAATATAATTTAACCTAATTCTAAAGGGCTTCTAGGTATTGGGCCTAACTTTGGACAAATTTTGGATTGCGTTTTGAAAACAAAAAAATGAGCCAATTGAACGAATAGTTTGAAACTCCTTTTGCCAAATTTTGTAAGGTTTTCCTTTACATTAATTCGTTTGAGCTGCTAATTAATACCTTGTATATTATATAAAAGGTTTCATATGTAAGAAATTTGAAATAAAGCAACAATAATCTTTTTCAAGAAAACAACAATAAGTAATAATAGTAATGTTGAGAATGAAAAAATAATTTTAAAATTAATGAAAATAATGATAAAATGATGATACTTATAAAAATTATAAAGTTAGAGTAAATATTATAACAGGGAAAATATTAGAATATGCGCAATGGAAGCCTTATTCAAGATCACAAACATATATAATAGCATAATAATGTAAATTGCACTCCTCTATTTAATTTCATTTTTTACCACTACACATATCAAACTTTTTGAAACATATGATTGAATATGATAAAGAGTTTCATTTTGTAACTATCGTTAAAGTTTCATAATGAATACAAGTTGTATTTTATTTCCTCTGGTTGGTCAATACATTAAGTGTTGGCTTGATGGAGCAAAATCATTCAAATGTCTCCCCCCTAAAAAGATACATCAAAATAATATGCATGATTATTAACCTATTAAAATCAAAGTGAAAATAATATATGAAAAGGAATTTGTTGTGCAGTGTGCTAGATGATTCAAATGGAGGTACATACCTACAAAGGAGAGGTATGAAAAAATAACAGCACATATATTGGAACATTCCTTCTTATATGAAAGCTCTCATGAGCGATAATTTTATATGATTGGACGATACATATGATGTCACTCAAAAAGAAATAAAATGTGGGCTATTAATATGCCTTGTATTCCACAATTATCTTTCAAGTGTAATGACATCATGTGTATCATCACATGATATATTAGAACGCCACTCATGAGTGTCTTCACAACAGAAAGGGATGTTCCAGCATTTATACCCTTATCTTTTCATATATCACCTTTGTAGGTACGTATCCTCATTTGAAATATATACCACACAATGCAATAAGTTCCTCTTAATCTACCATTTGTTTTTGTAAGTTTGCAGGTTCAATATCATGCATATTTTCTGGTCTATCTTTCTAGGGGTGAAAGCTCCATTCACAAAACTCTTATTCGAATCAATCAACCTGAGGACGAAAAATATAATTTGTCATCATTAGGGAACTCCACCAACAGTTATAAAAGACACAACATAAAAAAAAGTCTATTATCCTATTTAATCATATATCTCAATAAAATTTATATGTGTCTATGAAAAAAGTAGAACTGATATATACGTATATTATAAGAGTTTATAACGTAGTATTAGCTAACAGATCCCATAGCTTCTAAATTCTAACAGATCCCATAGCTCCTAAATTCAGACATATTTCTACAAAAATTTAAGAATTCATAATAAATCTAACCTTTTATCTTGGCATTGAACTAGGCAGTAGCAGCAAAGCATCGTATCTATCTCCGCAAGAACAGATTTCAAACCATAATAAATTTAAATGTGTAACGACCTGTTTACTCGTTTTGAGGAGTAGATTTTATTTCTGGAAAAATTGGCTGAGACGACGGACACCATGACGGACCGTCGAGGGTGTCTCGTTCCAAAACACTTGGGAATTCTGAAATCTGAGTACTGAAATCGACTCTCTGAACTTTGTGACGGACCTGCAGGACGGACCGTCACAGGTACGACGAACCGTCGTGAGCCCCCGTTTCAAAACACTTCAACTCTTGAGAATTTGGTACAGGGAACGAGTCTCTGAACGTCGTGACGGAAGTGCAGGACGGACCGTCGTAGGTACAACAGGCCGTCACAGACTCTTTAGTGAAAATACAGTCTCTGATCCTTGCGACGACCTGCAGGACGGACCGTCGCAGGCACGACGGGCCGTCACAGGTTGCGTAATCCCAGTCAGAGTCGGATTTCTTTACACGTTTTAAGGGACGTTTTGGACTATTCCTTCTTTAATTATAAAGTTAGAGGGTTAATATTAATGAATCTAATTACTTGGGGGTTAAAAGAGGTAACCTTAAGTAAATTAGTGGGTTATTATTTTCATCTTTTATACTTAATTATATGTTAATTAGGGTAAAAGAAAGAGGGTTTGAATAAAGAAAATAGAAAGAACAAGAGAAAGAGAGAGGATTCGATCGAACGAAAGAGGAAAAGAAACAAAGCTTGGGAAATTGCTTGTTGATCACTAATCTTCGGTGGAGGTAGGTTATGGTTTTTACGATATTCGTAGTGAACTCTTAATAGTGAATGATATGTATTGATAGTATTGTAAACGCTGCTATGTGCTTAATTGTATGCTTGTATGAATGTGATTATATAATTGTGATTATATGAGCATGATGAAGTTATTGAATCCCAAATCTTGAAAACCCTAATATCTTTGTTAATGATGATGCTTCGTGATAGAGGTGGATGGAGTGAAGCCAGATGACTTGACCACGACATCGACATCAAAAAGGTTTCGAAAGGGAGGTGAGTTTAATGGTTCTTACTCCAGAGGTCAAGGCTCAGGAGGTTACTCGGCCCGACCAATTCAGTCTTCACTACAGACTGTAGTTGGGGGTCCACCTCAGACCGCTCAACACTTCTCTGAGAGACCTATGCTTGACTCCAGAAAGTGTTATGGATGTGGGGAGACTGGACATATTAGGAGAAATTGTCCGAAACAGAGTTATAGACCCCCGAGAGCTAGGGGTAGAGGTGGTCATGGTAGAGGTCGTTATTCTGGAGGACGTGGTGGTCGAGGTAATGGTGGTCACCAAAACGGCAGAGGTGATGGGCAAACTGGAGCCACTACAACACAACATGGTAGGGGCAACGGACAGACAAGTAATGGGGCCCATTGTTACGCTTTCCTTGGGAGATCGGAGGCGGAGACATCTGATGATGTTATCACAGGTAACCTTTTTATTTGTGATTGCATGGCTTCTGTATTGTTTGATCCTGGATCCACATTTTCTTATGTATCCTCCTCATTTGCTAATGGTCTTAATTTACATTGTGAATTACTTGACATGCCTATTCGTGTTTCTACTCCGGTGGGTGAGTCTGTGATAGTCGAAAAAGTATATAGGTCTTGTTTGGTGAATTTTGCGGGGAACAACACTTATGTAGATTTGGTTATCTTAGAAATGGTTGAATTTGATATAATTCTGGGTATGACTTGGCTTTCTCCGAATTTTGCTATCTTGGATTGTAATGCTAAAACTGTGACATTAGCCAAGCCTGGTACAGATCCGTTAGTGTGGGAGGGCGACTACACTTCCAATCCGGTTCGTATCGTCTCCTTTCTTCGTGCTAAGAGAATGGTTAGTAAGGGTTGTTTAGATTTCTTGGCACACCTCAGGGATGATACAACCTAAGTACCTTCGATTGAGTCGGTTTTGGTAGTCCGTGAGTTTTTGGATGTGTTCCCTGCAGATCTTCCTGGTATGCCACTGGATAGGGATATTGACTTCTGTATTGATCTTGAACCGGGTACTCGCCCCATTTATATACCCCCTTATAGAATGGCTCCCGCGGAGTTAAGAGAGTTAAAGGCACAACTTCAAGAGTTGTTGAGCAAAGGCTTCATTAGACCAAGTGCATCTCCTTGGGGTGCTCCGGTATTATTTTGAAGAAGAAGGATGGGAGCTTTCGGATGTGCATAGACTACCGGCAGTTGAACAAGGTAACTATCAAGAACAAGTATCCCATTCCTCGCATTGATGACTTGTTCGATCAGTTACAAGGTGCTTGTGTCTTCTCTAAAATAGACTTGAGATCCGGTTATCATCAATTGAAAATACGGGCAACGGATGTGCCAAAGACTACTTTTCGAACTAGGTATGGGCACTACGAATTTGTGGTAATATCGTTTGGTCTTACGAATGCCCCTGCTGCTTTCATGAGCTTGATGAACCGGATTTTTAAACCATATCTGTATCTCTTTGTGATCGTATTTATTGATGATATACTGATATACTCAAAGAGTAAGAAGGAACATGAGGAGCATTTGAAAATGGTATTAGAGTTGTTGAGGAAGAAGAAGCTTTATGCCAAATTCTCCAAGTGTGAGTTTTGGCTAGATTCAGTGTCCTTCTTAGGATACGTAGTTTCTAAGGATGGAGTGATGGTGGATCCATCTAAGATTGAGACAGTGAAGAATTGGGTGAGACCTATAAACGTGTCAGAAATAAGGAGTTTTGTTGGTTTAGCTAGCTACTACCGCCGATTTGTCAAGGGATTCTCTTCTATTGCTTCCCAATTGACGAACTTGACTAAGCAGAATGTTCCATTTATATGGTCGGATGAATGTGAGGAAAGCTTTCAGAAGCTCAAGACCTTTTTGACTACTGCACCAATTCTTACCTTGCCAGTAGAGGGTAAGAATTTCATTGTTTATTGTGATGCATCCTATTCTGGGTTGGGTGCAGTGCTAATGCAAGAGAAGAATGTGATTGCTTATGCTTCGAGGCAATTAAAGGTGCATGAACGTAACTATCTGACCCATGATTTGGAGTTGGCCGCGGTATTATTTGCACTAAAGCAATGGAGACACTATTTGTATGGGGTTAAATGTGAAGTCTATACGGACCATCGTAGCCTACAGTAAGTCTTTACTCAAAAAGATTTGAACTTGAGACAGAGGAGATGGATGGAACTACTGAAGGACTACGACATCACTATCTTGTATCATCCGGGAAAAGCGAATGTTGTGGCGGATGCTTTAAGTAGAAAGGCCAGAAGCATGGGAAGTCTAGCTCATTTGCAAGTTTCTAGACGCCCATTGGCTAGAGAGGTGCAGATTCTGGCTAATGACCTTATGAGGTTAGAAATAAATGAGAAGGGAGGATTGTTAGCTTGTATGGAGGCAAGATCTTCTTTTCTTGACAAGATCAAGGGGAAATAGTTTAACGATGAGAAATTGATCCGGATCCGAGATAAAGTGTTGCGAGGAGAGGCTAAGGAACCAATAATTGATGACGAAGGCGTTTTGAGGATTAAGGGAAGGGTATGTGTGCCTCGTGTTGATGATTTGATCACCACTATTATGACAGAGGCTCATAGTTCTGGATATTCGATACATCCTGGTGAAACCAAGATGTACCGCGACCTAAAACAACATTTCTGGTGGAGTAGAATGAAGCGTGACATTGTGGATTTTGTTGCCAAATGTCCAAATTGTCAGCAAGTAAAGTATGAACACTAGAGGCCCAGAGGAACACTTCAGAGAATGCCCATTCCTGAATGGAAGTGGGAGAGAATCGCAATGGACTTCGTGGTTGGTCTTCCAAAGACATTGGGTAAGTATGACTCTATTTGGGTGATTGTTGATAGGTTAACTAAGTCTGCTCACTTCATTCAGGTCAAGGTGACCTACAATGTAGAGAAGTTAGCCAAAATCTACATCTCAGAAATCGTTCGACTGCATGAAGTTCCACTCTCTATTATATCAGATAGAGGTATGCAGTTTACTTCTAAGTTTTGGAGAACATTGCATGCGGAATTAGGTACTAGGTTGGACTTTAGTACTGCGTTTCACCCTCAGACTGATGGTCAGTCTGAGCGCACGGTTCAAGTGTTGGAGGATATGCTTCGTGCATATGTGATAGAATTTGGTGGTCATTGGGATAGCTTCTTACCTTTGGCAGAGTTTTCATACAATAATAGCTATCACTCCAGTATTGACATGGCTCCATTTGAAGCATTGTATGGGAGGAGGTGTAGGTCTCCCATTGGTTGGTTTGATGCATTTGAGGTTAGACCTTGGGGTACTGATCTGTTGAGAGATTCTATGGAGAAGGTGAAATCTATCCAAGAAAAGCTTCTAGCGGCTCAAAGTAGGCAAAAAGAATATGCAGATCGAAAGGTTAGAGATTTGGAGTTTATGGAGGGTGAACAAGTCTTGTTGAAGGTTTCGCCCATGAAAGGGGTGATACGGTTTGGAAAAAAAGGTAAGCTAAGCCCAAGGTATATTGGTCCATTTGAAGAACTTAAGCGAGTAGGAGAGGTGGCTTATGAATTAGCCTTGCCTCCAGGGCTGTCCGGAGTGCATCCGGTATTTCATGTGTCCATGTTGAAAAGATACCATGGGGATGGACACTACATCATCCGTTGGGATTCTGTCTTGCTTGATGAGAATTTGACTTATGAGGAGGAACCGGTTGCTATTTTAGATAGAGAGGTTTGCAAGCTGAGGTCGAGAGAGATTGCATCCATCAAAGTTCAATGGAAAAATCGACCGGTTGAAGAGGCCACTTGGGAGAAGGAGGCAGATATGCAAGAGAAATACCCACATCTGTTTACAGATTCAGGTACTCCTTTTCGCCCTTGTTTTTCTTTTTTTGATCATTCGAGGACGAACGATGGGTAAATTGGTATCTATTGTAACGACCTGTTTAGTCATTTTGAGCAGGAGATTTTATTTCTGGAAAAATTGGCTGAGACGACGGACACCACGACGGACCGTCGAGGGTGTCTCGTTCCAAAACACTTAGGAATTCTAAAATCTGAGTACTGAAATCGACTCTCTGAACTTTGTGACGGACCTGCAGGACGGACTGTCACAGGTACAACGAACCGTCGTGAGCCCCCGTTTCAAAACACTACAACTCTTGAGAATTTGGTACAGGGAACGAGTCTCTGAACGTCGTGACGGAAGTGCAGGACGGACCGTCGTAGGTACAACGGGCCGTCACAGACTCTTTAGTGAAAACAGAGTCTCTGATCCTTGCGACGACCTGCAGGACGGACCGTCGCAGGCACGACGGGCCGTCACAGGTTGCGTAATCCCAGTCAGAGTCGTATTTCTTTACACGTTTTAGGGACGTTTTGGACTATTCCTTCTTAATTATAAAGTTAGAGGGTTAATATTAATGAGTCTAATTACTTGGGGGTTAAAAGAGGTACCTTAAGTACATTAGTGGGTATTATTGTCATCTTTTATACTTAATTATATGTTAATTAGGGTAAAAGAAAGAGGGTTTGAATAAAGAAAATAGAAAGAACAAGAGAAAGAGAGAGGATTCTATCGAACGAAAGAGGAGAAGAAACAAAGCTTGGGAAATTGCTTGTTGATCACTAATCTTCGGTGGAGGTAGGTTATGGTTTTTATGATATTCGTAGTGAACTCTTAATAGTGAATGATATGTATTGATAGTATTATAAACCCTGCTATGTGCTTAATTGTATGCTTGTATGAATGTGATTATATAATTGTGATTATATGAGCATGATGAAGTTATTGAATCCCAAATCTTGAAAACCCTAATCTTTTTGTTAATGATAATGCTTTGGTAATAATGAAAAGGCTTGATGAACTAAAGTAATGAGAATGATGATGCCTTGGTATAAGAGAAGGCTTGATGAATTGATAGAATGAGATTAGGGGATTGGAGTGTCACGTTCCGACACATAGAATTAAGGGATCGGGTGTCACGAACCGACACATAAATTTAGGGGATCGGGTGTCACGAACCGACACGTAGATTTAGGGGATCGGGTGTCACGAACCTACACGTAAATTTAGGGGATCGGGTGTCACGAACCGACACGTAGATTTAGGGGATCGGAGTGTCACGTTCCGACACATAGTAGTAGGGGATCGGAGTGTCACGTACCGACACAAGAGGAAGAAAGATAATGAATCTTGAAAGATGATAAATATACTCAAACTAATGAACCCAATTCCCAAATGAGTATGGTATTGAGGCTTGAGTCCTTATGTGTGAACTTGGCGTAAATTGTTAATGATATAGTACTTGTTGTTGCTACATGTTAAGCATTATAGTTGATTTTATAATATTAGTTGATATATACTGTTCCCTATTTTGATTTGGCCGATGATATCTACTCAGTACCCGTGTTTTGTACTGACCCCTACTTTTATGTTTTCTTCTTTGTTATTTGTGGAGTGCAGTAAACGTGCCGTCGTCTTCAACCCAACAGTAATTCTAGCCAGTCTTCGTCACACCGGATCTTCAGGGTGAACTAATGCTTCTAGCTTGGACTGGATCTTCTTCTTCAAGTCTTGATGCCTTGAACTTCCGGCATGGACTAGCTTTTTACTTGTTTTTGTTTCTTAGATATTCTTAGTTAGTAATATTGAGGATAGATGTTTCTTGTGGTGATGACTTCCAGATTTGGGGATAATAATAATAATAGTTTTGAATTGTTTTTATTAATGAGTTTAAGTCTTCCGCAATATTTTCTGTTGATATACATTTAAATGTTAAGGGTTAGATTGGTTGGTTCGCTCACATAGGAGGGTAAATGTGGGTGCCAGTCGCGGCCCGGTTTTGGGTCGTGACAAAATGTCTCAGTTATGGAGACAAACCAACAAAAACAGAATGAAGACTTATAAAGATATAAAAGCTTAAAGTAGTAGTTTAATGATGAAAGTCTATGTCGAGTGTGATAAGATATCAAAATTTAAGACTTTCATGATATTATTTGCGCATAATAGAAAATGTCAAAAATGAAATCCAAACTCAAGTATTTAATGGACAAACTTAGAGATCGAGTTCCTTGAGCGGGAATCGGAAGTATCTACTTGAATTTTGAATTAAAGTTGTTCGAATATCTGAAAATCAATTCTTAAGATTAGAGAAATAAAATCTCAAAAAAAATTATTTTTTTGTCATTATTGGCTTGTTCAAAACGAAAGATAGAGGATCATAGAAACACATTTTTGCAAAAAAATAATCATGCATAGCCCTGCCAATACAGAGATAAGGGTGAAGATATTTTCAAAGAAGACAGAGAGAGAGATTTAGTGTAGCGGCTGATGAGAAGTAGGTTTTGGGAGGTTTTGTTTTGAGAGATCTAATATAACCTAATCCTAAAGGGCTTCTAGGTATTGGGACTAACTTTGGACAAACTTTGAGCTCCTTTTTTTTTTAAAAAAAGAAGAAGATGGGCCACTTGACCGAATAGTTTAGAACTCTTTTGGCCAGAATTTGTAATTTTTTCCTTTATATTAATTCATTTGAACTTCAAGTTTAATACCTTGTATATTATATAAAAACTTTCATATGTAAGATATTTGAAATAAAACAGCAAAATTCTTTCGAAAGAAAACAACAATAAGTGATAAGAGTAATGTTGTGAATGAAAAATATAATTTAAAAAATTAATAAAAAATGATGAAAATTATGATATTTATAAGAATTATATGGAAAATGTTAGAATATGCGCAATGTAAGCCTTATTCACATCACAAACATATATAATAACAGAATAATCTAAATTGCACTCCTCAATTTAATTTCATTTATACCATACACATATCAAACTTTTGA
>JAKWIY010002134.1:0-10535 GCA_027704805.1 Solanum corneliomulleri | reverse complement strand
GCACATTGAGTTTTTTTTTGAAGGTTTACAAACATGATTAATTTACAAAAATAAAAAAGGAATAATGTTAATGATCAATGGGATCAAAAGGATTGGAAGAATTATCTAGAATAGAGTGAACAATTAATATAGGTCTATAAAAAGACTTTCTTTTTGAAATAACCTAAAAATGTAAATATTACATAACTTAAGAGAAAAACAGAGTAAAAAATGTGATTATTTAATTAGAGAAATTGGAAGATATATTTAGTTACAAATAATTTACTTTGACTTGTTTAATTTTGTCCACTTAATTATTTTTTGCATGTGACATTTAGTAACGACCTGTTTAGTCGTTTTGAGCAGCAGATTTTATTTCTGGAAAAATTGGCTGAGACGACGGACACCACGACGGACCGTCGAGGGTGTCTCGTTCCAAATCACTTAGGAATTCTGAAATCTGAGTACTGGAATCGACTCTCTGAACTCTGTGACGGACCTGCAGGACGGACCGTCACAGGCACGACGAACTGTTGTGATCCCTCATTTCAAAACACTTCAACTCTTGAGAATTTGATACTGGGAACAATTCTCTGAACGTTGTGACGGAAGTGCAGGACGGACCGTCACAGGCGTGACGGACTGTCACAGACTCTTTAGTGAAAATGGAGTCTCTGATCTTTGCGACGACCTGCAGGACGGACCGTCGCAGGCACGACGGGCCGTCACAGGTTGCGTATCCCAGTCGGAGTCGAATTTCTGGTTATATTTTAAAGGGGCGTTTTGGACTATTCCTGCTATAATTATATATTTCGTGGGTTTATATAAATAACTCAATTTCTTGGGGGATAAAAGAGGTAATTTTGAGTTAATTTGTGGGGTATTATTGTCATCTTTTACACTTAATTATATGTTAATTAGGGTAAAAGAAAGAGGGTTTGAATAAAGAAAATAGAAAGAACAAAGAGAGAGAGAGAGAGAGATTGATCGATCAAGAGGCAGAGGGAATATCAAAGCTTGGGAAATTGCTTGTTGATTCCAATTCTTCGGTGGAGGTAGGTTTTGGTTTTCATGCTATTTGTAGTAGACTCTTAATAGCGAATGATATGTATTGGTAGTTTTCTAAACCTGTCTATATGCTTAATTGTATGCTTGCATGAATATGATTATGTGATTTTGATAGAACAAGCATGAAGAAAACTATTGAATCCTAAATCTTGAAAGAAACTTTAATCTACGTTATTAAAGATGATGCCCTGGTATAAAAGAAGGCTTGATGAATTAAAGTAATGGGATTGATGATGCCTTGGTATAGAGAAGGCTTGATGAACGGATAGAATGAGATTAGTGGATCGGAGTGTCACGTTCCCACACATAGAATTAGTGGATCGGAGTGTCACGTTCCGACACATAGTATTAGTGGATCGGAGTGTCACGTTCCGACACATAGTATTAGTGGGACGGGTGTCACGAACTGACACGTAAAATTAGGGGATCGGAGTGTCACGTACCGACACATATAGGGGATCGGAGTGTCACGTACGGACACATATAGGGGATCAAAGTGTCACGTACCGACACATATAGGGGATCGGAGTGTCACGTTCCGACACATAGTATTAGTGGGACGGGTGTCACGAACCGACACGTAGAATTAGGGGATCGGAGTGTCACGTACCGACACATAGTAGTAGGGGATCGGAGTGTCACGTACCGACACAAGAGGAAGAAAGATAATGAATCCTGAAAGATGATAATTTACTCAACATAATGAACTTTATTCCCAAATGAGTATGGTATTGAGGCTTGAGCCCTCATGGATGAACTTATTGGTATTTATTGATGACTTAATACTTGTTGTTGCTACATGTTGAGTATTATAGTTGATTTACATTATTATTGATATATACTGTTTTCTATTTTGAATTGGCCGATGATATCTACTCAGTACCCATGTTTTGTACTGACCCCTACTTTTATGTTTTCTTCTTTGTTATTTGTGGAGTGCAGCAAACGTGCCGTCGTCTTCAACTCAACAGTAGATCTAGCCAGTCTTCACTCCATCAGAAATTCAGGGTGAGATAATGCGTTTAGCTTGGACTGGATCTTCTTCTTCAAGTCTTGATGCCTTGAACTTCCGGCATGGACTAGCTTTTACTTGTTTTAGCTTCTTAGACATTCTTAGTTTAGTAATTTGAGGATAGATGTTCTTGTGATGATGACTTCCAGATTTTGGGGAATAATAGATGTTGAATTTTATTAGTTATTGAATTGGGTTTTATTAATGAGTTATGTCTTCCGCATTATTTTCTGTTCTTATACATTGAAACGTTAAGGTTTAGACTGGTTGGTTCGCTCACATAGGAGGGTGAATGTGGGTGCCAGTCGCGTCCCCGATTTGGGTCGTGACAAACTTGGTATCAGAGCATTAGGTTCATTAGTCTTATCACACAAGGACAAGCCCCTAGCCCATCTGATGCTAGGGCGGTGACTCCTCAACCAACCGAAGAAGTAGTAAGAGAGGGTGAGGAAGGGGAGAATGAACAAGTGCAAAATGAGGAATTGCCACCCCAACCTACCCCGGAAATGATTAATCAGGTTCTGGCCTATCTTAGCGGTTTATCTGATCAGGGTCAGGCACCCCCAGTGTTTTCTGCACCAACACCTCCGGTTCCAGAGGTACAACATGCAGCCACTATGGCTCCTCGTATGGATGCCTCATTGGGAATAGGCACATTTCCACTTCTGACTACTGGGCCTATAATGACAAATGATCAGCATGAACTTTTCAGTAAGTTCTTGAAATAGAAACCTCCAGTCTTTAAGGGTGCAGAATCAGAGGATGCCTACGATTTTCTGGTTGATTGTCATGAGCTCCTACACAAGATGGGTATAGTAGAGCGGTTTGGTGTCGAGTTCGTGGTCTATCAGTTTCAAGGGAACGCCAAAATGTGGTGGCGGTCACATGTTGAGTGTCAACCAACAGAGGCACCACCTATGACTTGGGAATCATTCTCTAGCTTGTTTATGGAGAAGTATATCCCAAGGACTTTGAGAGATAGAAAAAGGGATGAGTTCTTGAGTCTAGAGCAAGGAAGGATGACGGTTAATGCATATGAGGCTAAATTCCTTGCATTATCCAGGTATGCCACGCAACTTTGTTTCAGTCCACAAGAACGGATTCGCCGTTTTGTGAAGGGGTTGAGGTCAGAATTGCAGATTTCAGCCTTACAGGTAGCGGCTATGGCAAAATCCTTCCAAGAGGTAGTAGACTTTGTGATAGAGGTGGAAGGAGTGAAGCCAGATGACTTCACCACGACATCGACATCAAAAAGGTTTCGAAAGGGAGGTGAGTTCAACGGTTCTTACTCTAGAGGACAGAGTTCCGGAGGTTACTCAGTTCGACCAATTCAGTCTTCACTACAGACTGTAGTTGGGGGTCCACCTCAGAACGGTCAACACTTCTCCGAGAGACCTATGACTGACTCCAGAGAGTGTTATGGATGTGGGGAGATTAGACATATTAGGAGGAATTGTCCAAAACAGAGTTACAGACCCCCAATAGCTAGAGGTAGAGGTGGTCATGGTAGAGGTCATTTTTCTGGAGGACGTGGTGGTCGAGGTAATGGTGGTCACCAAAACGGCCGAGGTGATGGGCAAACTGGAGCCACTACTACGCAACATGGTAGGGGCAACGGATAGACAAGTAATGAGGCCCATTGTTACGCTTTTCCTGGGAGATCTGAAGTGGAGACATCTGATGCTGTCATCACAAGTAATCTTTTGGTTTGTGATTGCATGGCTTCTGTATTGTTTGATCCCGGATCCACATTTTTTTTTGTGTCTTCTTCATTTGCTACTGGTTTTAATTTACCTTGTGAATTGCTTGACATACCTATTCGTGTGTCTACTCCGGTGGGTGAGTCTGTGATAGTCGAAAAAGTATATAGGTCTTGCTTGGTGACTTTTGTGGGGAGAAACACTTACGTAGATCTAGTTATCTTAGAAATGGTTGATTTTGATGTAATTCTGGGCATGACTTGGCTTTCTCCGAATTTTGCGATATTGGATTGTAATGCTAAAACTGTGATGTTAGCCAAGCCTGGGACAGATCAGTTAGTGTGGGAGGGCGACTACACTTCCACTCCGGTTCGTATCATCTCCTTTCTTCGTGCTAAGAGAATTGTTAGTAAGGGGTGTTTAGCTTTCTTGGCACATCTCAAGGATGACACTACTCAAGTACCTCCAATTGAGTCAGTTTCGGTAGTCTGTGAGTTACTGGATGTGTTCCCTGCAGATCTTCCTGGTATGCCACCGGATAGAGATATTGACTTCTGCATTGATCTGGAACCGGGTACTCGCCCCATTCTATACCCCCTTATAGAATGGCTCGCGGCGAGTTAAGAGAGTTAAAGGCCAACTTCAAGAGTTGTTGAGCAAAGTCTTCATTAGACCAAGTGCATCCTTGGGGGGGCTCCTGTACTATTTGTGAAGAAGAAGGATGGGAGCTTTCGGATGTGCATAGGCTACAAAACAACAACTTATAACAAGGTAAGAACAAGGAACAAGTAATCCCATTGATGCATTGCCTCGCATTGATGATTGTTCGATCAGTTACAAGGTGCTTGTGTCTTCTCAAAATTGACTTGAGATCCGGTTATCACCATTGAAAATACGAGCAACGGATGTGCCAAAGACTTCTTTTCGAACTAGGTATGGGCATTATGAATTTGTGGTAATGTCTTTTGGTCATACGAATGCCCCTGCTGCTTTCATTAGCTTGATGAATGGGATTTTCAAGCCATATTTGGACCTCTTTGTGATCGTGTTTATTGATGATATACTGATATACTCCAAGAGTAAGAAGGAACATGAGGAGCATTTGAGAATGGTGTTAGAGTTGTTGAGGAAGAAAAATCTTTATGCCAAATTCTCCAAGTGTGAGTTTTGGCTAGATTCAGTGTCCTTCTTGGGGCACGTGGTTTCTAAGGATAGAGTGATGGTGGATCCATCTAAGATTGAGACGGTGAAAAATTGGGTAAGACCTACTAATGTGTCAGAAATAAGGAGTTTTGTGGGGTTAGCTAGTTACTACCGCCGATTCGTCAAGGGATTCTCTTCTATTGCTTCTCAATTGACAAACTTGACTAAGCAGAATGTTTCATTTGTATGGTCAGATGAATGTGAGGAAAGCTTTCAGAAGCTTAAGACCTTGTTGACTACCGCACCAATTCTTACTTTGCCAATAGAGGGTAAGAACTTCATTGTTTATTGTGATGCATCCTATTCTTGGTTGGGTGCAGTGCTAATGCAAGAGAAGAATGTGATTGCTTATGCTTCGAGGCAATTAAAGGTGCATGAACATAACTATCCGACCCATGATTTGGAGTTGGACGCGGTAGTATTTCCACTAAAGCAATGGAGACACTATTTATATGGGGTTAAGTGTGAGGTCTATACGGATCATCGTAGCCTACAGTATGTCTTTACTCAGAAAGATTTGAACTTGAGACAGAGGAGATGGATGGAACTACTGAAGGACTAAGACATCACTATCTTGTATCATCCAGGAAAAGCAAATGTTGTGGCGGATGCTTTAAGTAGAAAGGCCGGAAGCATGGGAAGTCTAGCTTATTTGCAAGTTTCTAGGCGCCCATTGGCTAGAGAGGTTCAGAATTTGGCTAATGATCTTATGAGGTTAGAAATAAATGAGAAGGGAGGATTTTTGGCTTGTGTGGAGGCGAGATCTTCATTTTTTGACCAGATTAAAGGGAAACAGTTTGATGATGAGAAACTAAGGCGAATTCGGGATATGGTGTTGCGAGGAGAGGCTAAAGAGGCAAAAATTGATGAGGAAGGTGTTTTGACGATTAAGGGACGGGTATGTGTGCCCCGTGTTGATGATTTGATCCACACTATTCTTACAGAGACTCATAGTTCCGGATATTCTATACATCCTGGTGCAACCAAGATGTACCGTGACCTAAAGAAACATTTTTGGTGGAGTAGAATGAAGCGAGATATTGTTGAGTTTGTTGCCAAGTGTCCAAATTGTCAACAAGTAAAGTATGAACACCAGCGGCCCGGAGGAACACTTCAGAGAATGCCCATTGCTGAATGGAAGTGGGAGAGAATTGCAATGGACTTCGTGGTTGGCCTTCCAAAGACATTGAGTAAGTTTGATTCCATTTGGGTGATTGTCGATAGGTTAACTAAGTCTCCTCACTTCATTCCCTTCAAAGTGACCTATAATGCAGAAAAGTTGGCCAAAATCTACATCTCAGAGATCGTTCGGTTACATGGCGTTCCACTCTCCATCATATCAGATAGAGGTAAGCAGTTTACCTTTAAATTTTGGAGAACATTGCATGCTGAATTAGGTACTAGATTGGACCTTAGTACTGCATTTCATCCTCAGACTGATGGTCAGTCTGAGCGAACGATTCAAGTATTGGAGGATCTGCTTCGCGCATGTGTGATAGAATTTGGCGGCCATTGGGATAACTTCTTACCTTTGGCAGAGTTTTCATACAATAATAGCTATCACTCCAGTATTGACATGGCTCCATTTGAAGCATTGTATGGGAGAAGATGTAGGTCTCCCATTGGTTGGTTTGATGCGTTTGAGGTAAGACCTTGGGGTACTGATTTGTTGATGGATTCCTTGGAGAAGGTGAAATCTATCCAAGAGAAGCTTTTAGCGGCTCAAAGTAGACAAAAGGAATATGCGGATCGAAAGGTTAGAGACTTGGAGTTCATGGAAGGTGAACAAGTCTTGGTGAAGGTTTCACCCATGAAAGGGGTGATGCGGTTTGGAAAAAGGGGTAAGCTAAGTCCAAGGTATATTGGACCATTTGAGGTACTTAAGCGAGTAGGGGAGGTGGCTTATGAATTAGCCTTTCCTCCAGGGCTGTCCGGAGTGCATCCGGTATTTCATGTGTCCATGTTGAAAAGATACCATGGGGATGGAAACTACATCATCCGTTGGGATTCAGTCTTGCTTGATGAGAATTTGACTTATGAGGAGGAACCGGTTGCTATTTTAGATAAAAAGGTTCGCAAGTTGAGGTCGAGAGAAATTGCATCCATCAAAGTTTAATGGAAGAATCGACCGGTTGAAGAGGCTACTTGGGAGAAGGAGGCGGATATGCAAGAAAAATACCCACATCTGTTTACACATTCAGGTACTTCTTTCCGCCCTAGTTTTTCTTCTTTTGATCGTTCGAGGACGAAAGATGGGTAAATTGGTATCTATTGTAACGACCTGTTTAGCCATTTTGAGCAGCAGATTTTATTTCTGGAAAAACTGGCTTAGACGACGGATACCACGACGGACCGTCATGGGCACGATGGACCGTCGAGGGTGTCCCGTTTCAGAACACTTAGAATTCTGAAAATCGTGTACTAAAATCGACTCTCTGTAATTTGTGACGGACCTGCAGGACAGACTGTCACAGCTACGACGAACCGTCGTGAGCTCCCGTTGCAAAACACTTCAACTCTTGAGAATTTGGTACGGGGAACGAGTCTCTGAACGTCATGACGGAAGTGCAGGACGGACCGTCACAGGTGTGATGGACCGTCACAGAATCCTTAGTGAAAAATAGAGTTCTAAGATGTTGCGACGACCTTCATGACGGACCGTCGCAGGCATGACGGGCCGTCACAGGTTGCGTAATCCCAGTCAGAATCGGATTTCTTTACACGTTTTAAGGACGTTTTGGACCATTCTTTCCTTAATTAAAAGGTAGAGGGTTAATATTAATAAGTCTAATTACTTGGGGGTTAAAAGAGGTACCTTAAGTTATTAGTGGGCTATTATTGCCATCTTTTATTCTTAATTATATGTGGATTAGGGTAAAAGAAAGAGGGTTTAAATAAACAAAATAGAAAGAACAAAGAGAGAGAGAGATTGATCGATCAAGAGGCAGAGGGAATATCAAAGCTTGGGAAATTGCTTGTTGATTCCAATTCTTCGGTGGAGGTAGGTTATGGTTTTCATGCTATTCGTAGTAGACTCTTAATAGCGAATGATATGTATTGGTAGTTTTGTAAACCTGTCTATATGCTTAATTGTATGCTTGCATGAATATGATTATGTGATTTTGATAGAACAAGCATGATGAAAACTATTGAATCCCAAATCTTAAAAGAAACTTTAATCTACGTTATTATGATGATGCCTTGGTATAAAAGAAGCTTGATGAATTAAAGTAATGGATTGATGATGCCTTGGTATAGAGAAGGCTTGATGAACGGATAGAATGAGATTAGTGGATCGGAGTGTCACGTTCCGACACATAGAATTAGTGGATCGGAGTGTCACGTTCCGACACATAGTATTAGTGGATCGGAGTGTCACGTTCCGACACATAGTATTAGTGGGACGGGTGTCACGAACCGACACGTAGAATTAGGGGATCGGAGTGTAACGTACCGACACATATAGGGGATCACAGTGTCACGTACCGACACATAGAGGGGATCGAAGTGTCACGTACTGACACATATAGGGGATCGGAGTGTCACGTTCCGACACATAGTATTAGTGTGACGCGTGTCACGAACCGACACGTACAATTAGGGTATCGGAGTGTTACGTACCGACACATAGTAGTAGGGGATCAGAGTGTCACATACCGACACAAGAGGAAGAAAGATAATGAATCCTGAAAGATGATAATTTACTCAACATAATGAACTTAATTCCCAAATGAGTATGGTATTGAGGCTTGAGCCCTCATGGATGAACTTGGTGATATTTATTGATGACTTAATACTTGTTGTTGCTACATGTTGAGTATGATAGTTGATTTACATTATTATTGATATATACTGTTTTCTATTTTGAGTTGGCCGATGATATCTACTCAGTACCCCCGTGTTTTGTACTGACCCCTACTTTTATGTTTTTCTTGTTATTTGTGGAGTGCAGCAAACGTGCCATCGTCTTCAACTCAACAGTAGATCTAGCCAGTCTTCACTCCATCGGAAATTCAGGGTGAGTTAATGCGTCTAGCTTGGACTGGATCTTCTTCTTCAAGTCTTGATGCCTTGAACATCCGGCATGGACTAGCTTTTACTTGTTTTAGCTTCTTAGACATTCTTAGTTTAGTAATTTGAGGATAGATGTTCTTGTGATGATGACTTCCAGATTTTGGGGAATAATAGATGTTGAATTTTATTAGTTATTGAATTGGGTTTTATTAATGAGTTAAGTCTTCCGCATTATTTTCTGTTGTTATACATTGAAACGTTAAGGTTTAGATTGGTTGGTTCGCTCACATAGGAGGGTGAATGTGGGTGCCAGTCGCGTCCCCGATTTGGGTCGTGACACGAATGCCCCTGCTGCTTTCATGAGCTTGATGAATGGGATCTTCAAGCCATATCTAGATCTCTTTGTGATTGTATTTATTGATGATATACTGATATACTCACGGAGTAAGAAGTAACATGAGGAGCAATTGAGAATGGTATTGGAGTTGTTGAGGAAGAAAAAGCTTTATGCCAAATTCTCCAAGTGTGAGTTTTGGCTAGATTTAGTGTCCTTCTTGGGACACGTGGTTTCTAAGGATGGAGTGATGGTGGATCCATCTAAGATTGAGACAGTGAAGAATTGGGTAAGACCTACAAACGTGTCAGAAATAAGGAGCTTCGTGGGTTTTGCTAGCTACTACCGCCGATTTGTCAAGGGATTCTCTTCCTTACTTCCCAATTGACGAACTTGACTAAGCAGAATGTTCCATTTGTATGGTCAGATGAATGTGAGGAAAGCTTTCAGAAGCTTAAGACTTTGTTGACTACCGCACCAATTCTTACTTTGCCAGTAGAGGGTAAGAACTTCATTGTTTATTGTGATGCATCCTATTCTGGTTTGGGTGCAGTGCTAATGCAAGAGAAGAATGGGATTGCTTATGCTTCGAGGCATTTAAAGGTGCATGGACGTAACTATCCGACCCATGATTTGGAGTTGGCTGGCGGTAGTATTTGCACTAAAACAATTGAGACCCTATTTGTATGGGGTTAAATGTGAAGTCTATACGGACCATCGTAGCCTACAATATGTCTTCACTCAAAAGGATTGAATTTGAGAGCAGAGATGGATGGAACTACTGAAGGACTATGATATCACTATTCTGTATCATCCGGGAAAGGCTAATGTTGTGGCAGATGCTTTAAGTAGAAAGGCAAGAAGCATGGGAAGTCTAGCTCATTTACAAGTTTCTAGACGCCCATTGGCTAGAGAAATCCAAAACTTGGCTAATGACTTTATGAGACTAGAAATAAATGAGAAGGGACGATTTTTGGCTTGTGTAGAGGCGTGACCTTCTTTTCTTGACAAGATCAAGCGAAAACAGTTTGATGATGAGAAACTAAGTCGAATCCGAGATAAAGTGTTGCGAGGAGAGGCTAAGGAAGCAATAATTGATGAGGAAGGTGTTTTGAGAATTAAGGGAAGGGTATGTGTGCCCCGTATTGATGACTTAATCCACACAATTCTTACAGAGGCTCATATTCCGAATATTCTATACATCCTGGTGGCAACCAAGATGTAC
>JAKWIY010002133.1:0-10505 GCA_027704805.1 Solanum corneliomulleri | reverse complement strand
GAATGCAATACTTAATCTGGTAATCATGCATTTATAACTTAGGCATGCATATCTGAAGTGTCTGAAATACATGACCTAGCATGTATAATTCAAGAACTACAAAATACTAGGGCTCTGAAATTCATACGATAATCTGAGTAATAACATGATAATCTGATTTGGAACATATATTTGATAAATTCATGAAGTTATATCAAAGTACTAGAAACTCTAGGTTTAATCATGATAAGAGAATAAAGAATCTGACTGAAAACTAGGGACCCAATGGGTGAAAGGAACCACTAGTGAAATCCTATATACCTGGTGATGAAATCCACAGAATGTCACGACCCAATTCGAGCCGCGAGTGGCACCCTCACTTATCCCACTATGTGAGCGAACCAACCAATACAAAACCCAACATTTCAATATAATATCAACAGAAAGTAAAGCGGAAGACTTAAATCTCATTAATGAACATTGATTAAATAACTTCTAAAACTCAATAACTATTATTATCCCCAAAATCTGGAAGTCATCATCACAAGAACATCTATCCTCAAATTACTAATCTAAGAGTATCTAAGAAGCTAAAATAAGTAAAAAGCTAGTCCATGCCGGAAGTTCAAGGCATCAAGACATGAAGAAGAAGATCCAGTCCAAGCTAGAAGCATTAGCTCACCCTAAAATCCGGTGTAATGAAGACTGGCCAGAGTTGCGGTTGAGTTGAAGACGACGGTACGTTTGCTGCACTCCACAAATAATCAAGAAAACAAATACAAGTAAAGGTCAGTACAAGGCACAAGTACTGAGTAGGTATCATCGGCCAACTCAAAATAGAAAACAGTATATATCAGATAATAACATAAAATCAACCATATTACTCAACAGGTGAAAACAACAAGTTCTATAATCATTAATAAGTACCGCCAAGTTCACCCATGAGGACTCAAGCCTCAATACCATACTCATTTGGGAATTAGGTTCATTAGATTGAGTATATTAACATATTTCAAGATTCATTATCTTTATTCCTCTTGTGTCGGTACGTGACTCTCCGCTCCCCTACTACTATGTGTCGGAACGTGACACTCTGATCCCCTAATTCTACTTGTCGGTTCGTGACACCCGATTCCCTAATTCTACGTGTCGGTTCGTGACACCCGATCCCCTAATTCTACATGTCGGTTTGTGACACCCGATCCCCTAATTCTACGTGTCGGTTCGTGACACCCGATCCCCTAATTCTATGTGTCGGTTCGTAACACCCGATCCCCTAATTCTACGTGTCGGTTCGTGACACCCGATCCCCTAATTCTACGTGTCGATTCGTGACACCCGCCCCACTAATCTCATTACTTTAATTCATCAAGCCTTCTTTTATACCAAGGCATCATCAATCTCATTACTTTAGTTCATCAAGCCTTCTTTTATACCAAGGCATCATTAATATCATTACTTTAGTTCATCAAGCCTTCTTTTATACCAAGGCATCATCATTAACAAAGTGAATTTAGGATTAAAGATTCAGTAGCCTCATCATGCTTATTTATCACAATTATATAATCACATCATGTAAGCACACAATTAAGCATATAGAAGGTTTTATAATACTACCCAACACATATCATTCGCTATTAAGAGTCTACTATGAATAGCATAAAAACCATAACCTACCTCCACCGAAGATTCGTGATCAAGCAAGCAAATTCCCCAAGCTTTGCTATCCTCTTCGTTTCTCCTCTCTGTCGATCGTTCTTCTCCCTCTCTTTGTTCTTTCTATTTTTCTTATTCAATCCCTCTTTCTTTTACCCTAATAAACATATAGTTATGTATAAAAGATGACAAAAGTAACCCACTAATTAACTCAAGGTTATCTCCATTAACCCCCAAGTAATTGAATTATTAGTAATAACCCACTAACTTTTTAATTATAAGTAGGAATAGTCCAAAACGCACCTTAAAATATTTACAGAAATCCGACCTAGCCTGGGTTACGCAACCTGTGACGGTCTGTCATGGCTGTGACGGTCCGTACTGCAGGTCTGTCACAAAGTTCAGAGACTTAATTTCTGTGGAAGATGTGTGACGGTCCGTCATGCTCACGACGGTCCGTCCTGCCATTCCGTCAGGAAGTTCAGAGAGTCGATTTCAGTACCCAAATTTCAGAATTCTAAGTGTTTTTGAACGAGACCCCCTCGATGGTCCGTCGTGCCCATGACGGTCCGTCGTGGGTTCCGTCGACTCAGACAGTTTTTCCAGAAATAAAATTTGCTGCTCAAAACAACTAAACAGGTCATTACAATAGATACCAATTTACCCATCGTTCGTCCTCGAACGATCACAAGAAGAAAAACGAGGGCGAAAAGGAGTACCTGAATCTGTAAACAGGTGTGGGTATCTTTCTTGCATATCAGCCTCCTTCTTCAAGTGGCCTCTACAACTGGTCGATTCTTCCATTGAACCTTGATGGATGCAATCTCCCTCGACCTCAACTTTCAAATTTCTCTATCTAGAATGGCAACAGGCTCCTCCTCATAAGTCAAATTCTCATCAAGCAGAACTGAATCCCAACGAATGATGTAGTTTCCATCCCCATGGTATCTTTTCAACATAGACACATGAAATACCGGATGCACTCCTGACAGCCCAGGAGGCAAGGCTAATTCATAAGCCACCTCCCCTACTCGCTTAAGTACTTCAAATGGTCCAATATACCTTGGGCTTAGCTTACCTCTTTTACCAAACCGCATCACCCCTTTCATGGGCGAAACCTTCAGCAAAACTTGTTCACCCTCCATAAACTCCAAGTCTCTAACCTTTCGATCTGCATATTCCTTTTGTCTACTTTGCGCCGCTAAAAGCTTTTCTTGAATAGATTTCACTTTCTGTAATGAATCCCTCAAAAGGTCAGTACCCCAAGGTCTAACCTCAAATGCATCAAACCAACCAATGGGAGACCTACATCTCCTCCCATACAATGCTTCGAATGGAGCCATATCAATACTCGAGTGATAGCTATTATTATACGAGAACTCCGCTAAGGGTAAGAAGTTATCCCAATGACCACCAAATTCTATCACACATGCACGAAGCATGTCCTCCAATACCTGAATCGTTCGCTCAGACTGACCATCGGTCTGAGGGTGAAATGCAGTACTAAGGTCCAACCTAGTACCTAATTCCGCATGCAATGTTCTCCAAAACGTAGAAGTAAACTGCGTACCTCTATCTGATATGATGGAAAGTGGAACTTCATGCAATCGAACAATTTCGGAGATATAGAGTTTAGCTAACTTCTCTGCATTGTAGGTCACCTTGACCGGAATGAAGTGAGCAGACTTAGTTAAACTGTCCACAATTACCCAAATAGAATCAAACTTTCCCAATGTCTTTGGAAGACCAACCACGAAATCCATTGCAATTCTCTCCCACTTCCATTCAGGAATGGGCATTCTCTGAAGTGTTCCTCCGGGCCTCTGGTGTTCATAACTTACTTGTTGACAATTTGGACATTTGGCAACAAAATCAACAATGTCGCGCTTCATTCTACTCCACCAAAAGTGTTGCTTTAGGTCACGGTACATGTTGGTTGCACCAGGATGTAAAGAATATCCGGAACTATGCGCCTCTGTAAGAATAGTGTGGATCAAATCATCAACACGGGGCACACATACCCTTCCCTTAATCCTCAAAACACCTTCCTCATCAATTATGGCCTCTTTAGCCTCTCCTCGCAACACCATATCCCGAATTCGGCTTAGTTTCTGATCATCAAATTGCTTTCCCTTAATCTTGTCAAGAAAAGAAGATCTCGCCTCCACACAAGCCAAAAATCCTCCCTTCTCATTTACTTCTAGCCTCATAAAGTCATTAGCCATGTTTTGGATTTCTCTAGCCAACGGGCGTCTAGAAACTTGCAAGTGGGCTAAACTTCCCATGCTCCCTGCTTTTCTACTTAAGGCGTCTGCCACAACATTAGCCTTTCCTGGGTGATACAAGATGGTAACATCATAGTCCTTTAGTAGCTCCATCCATCTCCTCTGTCTCAAATTCAAATCCCTCTGAGTAAAGACATACTGTAGGCTACGGTGATCTGTGTAGACTTCACACTTGACCCCATATAGATAGTGTCTCCATCGCTTTAATGCAAACACTACCACAGCCAACTCCAAATCATGGGTCGGATAATTACGTCCGTGCACCTTTAATTGCCTTGAAGCATAAGTAATTACGTTCTTCTCTTGCATTAGCACTGCACCCAAACCCGAATAGGATGCATCACAATAGACAATGAAATTCTTACCTTCCACTGGCAGGGTAAGGATTGGTGCAGTAGTCAACAAGGTCTTGAGTTTCTGAAATCTTTCCTCACATTCATCCGACCATACAAATGGAATATTCTGCTTAGTCAAGTTCGTCAATAGGGAAGCAATGGAAGAGAATCCCTTGACAAATCGACGGTACTCGCTAGCTAAAACAACAAAGCTCCTTATTTCTGACACATTAGTAGGTCTTATCCAATTCTTCAGTGTCTCAATCTTAGAAGGATCCACCATCACTCCATCCTTAGAAACCACGTGCCCCAAGAAGGACACTGAATCTAGCCAAAACTCACACTTGGAGAATTTGGCATAAAGCCTTTTCTCCCTTAATACTTCCAACACAATTCTCAAATGCTCCTCATGTTCCTTCTTGCTCTTTGAGTATATTAGTATATCATCAATAAATACGATCACAAAGAGATCCAGATATGGCTTAAAAATCCCGTTCATCAAGCTCATGAACGCAGCAGGGGCATTCGTAAGACCAAAAGACATCACTACAAATTCGTAATGCCCATACCTGGTTCGAAAAGCAGTCTTTGGCACATCCGTTGCCCGTATTTTCAATTGATGATAACCGGATCTCAAGTCAATCTTAGAGAAGACACACGCACCTTGTAACTGATCGAACAAGTCATCAATGCGAGGAATGGGATACTTGTTCTTAATAGTTACCTTGTTCAACTGCCGGTAGTCTATGCACATCCGAAAACTCCCATCCTTCTTCTTCACAAATAATACCGGAGCACCCCAAGGAGATGCACTTGGTCTAATGAAGCCTTTGCTCAGCAACTCTTGAAGTTGGGCCTTTAACTCTCTTAACTCCGCGGGAGCCATTCTATAAGGGGGTATAGAAATGGGGCGAGTAGCCGGTTCCAGATCAATGCAAAAATCAATATCTCTATCCGGTGGCATACCAGGAAGATCTGCAGGGAACACATCCAGAAACTCACGGACTACCGAAACCGACTCAATTGAAGGTACTTGGGTAGTGTCATCCCTGAGATGTGCCAAGAAATCTAAACACCCCTTACTAACTATTCTCTTAGCACGAAGAAAGGAGATGATACGAACCGGAGTGGAAGTGTAGTCGCCCTCCCACACTAACGGATCTGTCCCAGGCTTGGCTAACGTCACAGTTTTAGCATTACAATCCAAGATCGCAAAATTCGGAGAAAGCCAAGTCATACCCAGAATTACATCAAAATCAACCATTTCTAAGATAACCAGTCTACATAAGTATTACTCCCCACAAAAGTCACCAGACAAGACCTATATACTTTTCAACTATCACAGACTCACCCACCGGAGTAGAAACACGATAGGCATGTCAAGCAATTCACAATGTAAATTAAGACCAGTAGCAAATGAGGAATACATATGAAAACGTGGAGCCAGGATCAAATAATATAGAAGCCATGCAATCACAAACCAAAAGATTACCTGTGATAACAGCATCAGATGTCTCCGCTTCAGATCTCCCAGGGAAGCGTAACAATGGGCCCCATTACTTGTCTGTCTGTCCCCTACCATGTTGTTGTTTGTAGTGGCTCCAGTTTTCCATCACCCCGGCCGTTTTGGTGACCACCATTACCTCGGCCACCACGTCGTCCAGAATAACGGCCTCTACCATGACCACCTCTACCTCTACCTATTGGGGCTCTATAACTCTGTTTTGGACAGTTCCTCCTAATATGTCCAGTCTCCCCACATCCATAACATTCTCTGGGGTCTAGCATAGGTCTCTGTGAGAATGACGAAGTCTGGGGATGACCTCCAAACTCAGAGAAGTGTTGACCGGTCTGCGGTGGACCCCCAACTACAGTCTGTAGTGAAGACTGAATTGGTCGGACTGAGTAACCTCCTGAACCCTGTTCTCTAGAGTAAGAACCATTAAACTCACCTCCCTTTCGAAACCTTTTTGATGTCGATGCCATGGTGAAGTCATCTGGCTTCACTCATTCCACCTCTATCACGAAGTCTATCACTTCTTGAAAGGATTTTGCCGTAGCCGCTACCTGTAAGGCTGAAATCCGCAATTCTACCCTCACAAAACGGCGAATCCGCTCTTGTGAACTGAAACAAAGTTGGGTGGCATACCTGGATAATGCACGAAACTTAGCCTCATATGCAGTAACTGACATTCTACCTTGCTCTAGGCTCAAGAACTCATCTCTTTTCCTATCCCTCAAAGTCCGGGGGATATACTTCTCCATAAACAAGCTAGAGAATGTTGCCCAAGTCATAGGTGGTGCCTCTGTTTGTTGACACTCAACATGTGACCGCCACCACATTTCGGCGTTCCCTTGAAACTGATAAGTCACAAACTCTACACCAAACCGTTCTACTATACCCATCTTGTGTAGTAGCTCATGACATTCAACCAGAAAATCGTAGGCATCCTCAGATTCAGCACCCTTGAAGACTGGAGGTTTCAATTTCAAGAACTTAATGAAAAGTTCATGCTGATCATTTGTCATTATAGGCCCTGTAGTCAGACGAGGAAACGTGCCTATTTCCAATGAGGCATCCATGCGGGGAGCCACGGTAGCTGCATGTTGTACCTCCGGAACCTGAGGTGCTGGTGCAGAAAACACTGGAGGTGTCTGGCCCTGATTAGATAACCCGCTAAGATAAGCAAGAACCTGATTGATCATCTGTGGGGTAGGTTGGGGTGGAAATCCCTCATTCTGTACTTGTTCATTCTCCCCTTCCTCACCCTCTCTTACCACTTCCTCAGTTGGTGGAGGAGTCACCGCCCTAGTACCAGATTGGCTAGGTGTTTGTCCTCTTCCTCTAGAGGACGTCCTCCCATGACCTCTTCCACGGCCTCTCGCCACTACTCCTCTTCGAGCTACAGCCCTAGTGGCTGGCTCAGACGTTTCTTGTCTTTCCGGTGTTGGTGTTGGTGCAGTCGTTGCTCCTGTGAAATAGAGTGAAGATGGTCAGATACCAATTTGTATCACCTAGATACCAATTTGATCCAAGTAATAGCACGAAAGAAAGAATGGAATTTTCCTAAAGTCTTATAGCCTCTCAAAGAAAAGTAAAGGCGTCCCCCTACCGTTCCTTAACTCTACTAGACTCGTTCTTGTGTGATGAGACCAACGAACCTAATTCTCTAATACCAAGTTTGTCACGATCCAATTCGAGTCGCGAGTGGCACCCACACTTATCTCACTATGTGAGCGAACCAACCAATACAAAACCCAACATTTCAATATAATATCAACAGAAAGTAAAGCGGAAGACTTAAATCTCATTAATGAACATTGATTAAATAACTTGTAAAACTCAATAACTATTATTATCTCCAAAATCTGGAAGTCATCATCACAAGAACATCTATCCTCAAATTACTAATCTAAGAGTATCTAAGAAGCTAAAATAAGTAAAAAGCTAGTCCATGCCGGAAGATCAAGGAATCAAGACATGAAGAAGAAGATCCAGTCCAAGCTAGAAGCATTAGCTCACCCTGAAATCCGGTGTAATGAAGACTGGCTAGAGTTGCGGTTGAGTTGAAGACGACGGTACGTTTGCTGCACTCCACAAATAATCAAGAAAACAAATACAAGTAGGGGTCAGTACAAGGCACAAGTACTGAGTAGGTATCATCGGCCAACTCAAAATAGAAAAAGGTATATATCAGATAATACATAAAATCAACCATATTACTCAACAGGTGAAAACAACAATTTATAATCATTAATAAGTACCGCCAAGTTCACCCATGAGGACTCAAGCCTCAATACATACTCATTGGGAATTAGGTTCATTAGATTGAGTATTTAACATATTTCAAGATTCATTATCTTTATTCCTCTTGTATCGGTACGTGACACTCCGCTCCCCTACTACTATGTGTCGGAACGTGACACTCCGATCCCCTAGTTCTACGTGTCGGTTCGTGACACCCGATCCCCTAATCTACATGTCGGTTTTTCGGACACCGATCCCCTAATTCTACGTGTCGGTTCGTGACACCCGATCCCCTAATTCTACGTGTCTCAGTTCGTGACACCCGATCCCCTAATTCTACGTGTCGGTTTGTGACACCCGATCCCCTAATTCTACGTGTCGGTTCGTGACACCCGATCCCGTAATTCTACGTGTCGGTTCGTGACACCCGATCCCCTAATTCTACGTGTCGGTTCGTGACACCCGCCCCACTAATCTCATTACTTTAATTCATCAAGCCATCTTTTATACCAAGGCATCATCAATCTCATTACTTTAGTTCATCAAGCCTTCTTTTATACCAAGGCATCATCAATCTCATCACTTTAGTTCATCAAGCCTTCTTTTATACCAAGGCATCATCATTAACAAAGTGAATTTAGGATTAGAGATTCAATAGCCTCATCATGCTTATTCATCACAATTATATAATCACATCATGTAAGCACACAATTAAGCATATAGAAGGTTTTATAATACTACCCAACACATATCATTCGCTATTAAGAGTCTACTACGAATAGCATAAAAACCATAACCTACATCCACCGAAGATTCGTGATCAAGCAAGCAAATTCCCCAAGCTTTACTATCATCTTTGTTTCTCCTCTCTCTCGATCGTTCTTCTCCCACTCTTTGTTCTTCCTATTTTTCTTATTCAATCCCTCTTTCTTTTACCCTAATTAACATATAATTAAGTATAAAAGATGACAAAAGTAACCCACTAATTCACTCAAGGTTATCTCCTTTAACCCCCAAGTAATTGAATTATTAGTAATAACCCACTAACTTTTTAATTATAAGCAGGAATAGTCCAAAACACCCCTTAAAATATTTACAAAATCCGACACAGCCTGGGATTACGCAACCTGTGACGGTGGGTGTGACAGTCAGTCCTGCAGGTCCGTCACAAAGTTTAGAGACTTAATTTCTGTGGAAGATATGTGACGGTCCGTCGTGCTCACTACGGTCCGTCCTTCCATTCTGTCACGAAGTTCAGAGAGTCGATTTCAGTACCCAAATTTCAGAATTCTAAGTGTTTTGGAACGAGACCCCCTCGACGGTCCGTCGTGCCCATGACGGTCCGTCGTGGGTTCCGTCGACTCAGACAGTTTTTCCAGAAATAAAATCTGCTGCTCAAAACGACTAAACAGGTCGTTACACAGAAAAATACTTAAGTTTCAGGGCTGGATTTGCTAGAGCTTGTGGCATTCTTGAACTAGGGTTCTTGAGCTTTTTTCTCCTCTCTTTCTTCTAATTTATTGAGTTTTGATTTAATGATTTGACTTCGATATGTTTTAATTATGTATCTAGGATTAAACTGACTAAAATTTGATGATTTAGGGTCAAAACAACGTAACTTAGGGTTTAAATGGATTGAGAGAAGTTCAAAAAGACCTCTGGGAAGGTTGTTGTTGGGCCTCACGACGGCCACGACTGACGGTCCGTCGTGCGCCTGACGCCCCGTCGTATGGTCTGTCGTGAGGGCCTGTTTGCGATGCCTTTACAAAAATAGGCATAAAGTTTTACTCGGAGGTATGATTTTAGCAAGGTCGGTGACTATGGAAAGAAAATTCAAATATATATATGTGGGTAGGTCATGGGAGACCTAATAATTTTGTGCTAAGAGTTATGATCATTTTAAGTTGACCCAACTGCATTTCCCTTTAACTGGCTGCAAAGTTTCCACCTACGGTCAGACCTACGGACCGTAGGTCCACCTATGAACCACGCTGGTCATCCATAGATCTTGTCAGAGATTGGTTGAAGGGAGTCTTGATCGGCGGTCACCGACTACGGACCGTCGTTTGACCTACGGGACGTAAGTCGGTCCATCATCCAAAACTAAACCAATTTTTCTAAGCTGAAATTTTTGGGAGTTTCTGATCCCATCGACGGTTGTGCAGTACGAACTGTGGTTCAGGCTACGGTCCGTCGATGCCACCGTTGGTAGCACTTGCATATTTTTCTGAAAAACTAATTTTTGGTCTGTTTTGGCTACGGGGTGTTACACTTTGAGTACCATATCATTTGAGAGAATTATTTTTGTGTAGTAATCTCAAAACAGAGAGAGAGAGAGAGAGAGAGAGATATGTTTTCAAACATATGAGCTAGTTATATTTTGGGAGTAGTATAAAGCATTGATATGGGGACGAGTTCAGTTACCTCAAAGTCCTCATGAACCAAGTAGTCAACATAGGTAGAAAGGGTCATACATTTTAGATGATTCCTTATTGCTTTTAA
>JAKWIY010002132.1:0-10531 GCA_027704805.1 Solanum corneliomulleri | reverse complement strand
CTCAAGTCTCAAATGAACTTGTTTCTAGAATAGAACAAGATCATAATTAAGGAGAAGAAAGTCTTTGCGATGGAAACAGCTACCTGACAAATCTCCAAGAAGCCTCGAAAAAGAAGAGAATGACAAGTACAAAACAAAAATCCAGGCTCATAACCTACAAAAATTTGTAGAAGCAAGGGGTGAGTACCAACCACACGGTACTCAGCAAGTAAACGTCTAAACACAAGCTAAGGGAATGAAATACGGGTACTCCTACCACCCCCAACCGAACCTCCAACACTACAACCTGCAGAAAAATCAACCCAACCTAACAGCTCACAACTTACATAGCACGTAGCTCAACAACAACACTTAGACAGATTACATATCCACAAAACGACACTTGGACAAATTACATATCCTCGATAACAACACTTTGGTAAATTACATATCCTCAACAACAATACTTTGGCAAATTACATATCCTTAACAACAACACTTTGGTAAATTACATATCCTCAACAACAATACTTTGGCAAATTACATATCCTTAACAACAATACCTTGCCAAATTACATATCCTCAACAACACTTTAACAAATTTTATATCCTCAAGAACAAGCTCAGTATTCATCAATCACAAGTTCCACAAAAAGGAATTCACAAGATCAACAAAACACAATATCAAGTTCACTAATGATAAGCATGTGCAATGCAATGGAATGCAATGTCAAGTATAATGATGCATGTCTGACCTAGTGATACACACCCGCTGTCTCTCAGTCCGGGACCCATGGGGGACATATCTGTCCATGCATCTGTCGCGGCGCACGACACGACCCTCGATAAAAGTAACCATCGCGGCGCGCGATACGTCCCTCGAAATATCGTATCCATCGCGGCGCGCGATACGTCCCTCGAAATGGTACATCCTCTTAAGTACCCATTCTTTCTCAATGCACATAACACTTGTCATAACCAATGCCTAAGAATAATGCAGATGACAAGTTCACACAAATAATGAGGAGATAACCATTTTCATAACATCGCACAGTTCACAACCACACAAACATGAAGTTACATCAACAATGATTCAACAAGACTTCAAGCCTTTCTCAACACAACACACATAAACAATTCATCACATTGCCTTTTGTTATCCCCATTCTTTTCATCATTAGAATTAATCAATGTTGGCAAGTCAACCCATCACCAATCCCGTTACTTCCAAACAAATACCACAAGGACATACACGCATTTCATACACTTAACAAGAGTTTAGAAATCCACTTGCCTCAAGTAGTCGAACATCACTCCAGGACTTGAGTCTTGCCTTTTCTTTAGACTTCCAAATAAATGCAATCTATTCAAATGTGTAATCACCACAAGATTCCAAACTAAAAACACACATATGTTATATGTCAAGCTTAGACCCAAAAACCTAATCAATTTATAATCAAGTCCTAATCTTGATGTCAATTAATATTTAAATTCCTTCAAGTTCTTTTCCAAATTTCAAGCCTAGGGTTTAGCATCAATATCTCCAAATAACATAAATTTAATGATCTTCATATACTACCATACACCCACTATTTAATTATATATCTTTATATATATCAAAACTTGAATCATAATATAATAAATAAATAAATAAGTAACACCCTATATTAGTCGCGTACTTGGAACCAAATTTTTCCAAACTAACATATTTCTTTGTTTCAATTATAAGCACTAATCCATGTGCCACCGATGCACATTAATTTATTTCCCATTTTTTTCTTTATCTCTTTTTTGTTTAACTATCTTATATTATAATATTATTAATAATAACATAACCTATAACTATATATTTTAATAGATCAACTGAAACATTACCTGATGTGCAGAAGTCAAGTTCTATGCCGGCGGCCGGTTTGCACATGTTAGTGTTTCTTCTTCCCTTTTTTTTTTAAAAAATAAATATATACTAAAAGTGATAAATTTTACTAACTTAATTTAATTATATGGAACAAATGGTATAAGATCTTAAATAAATGATATTTTAGTCCATTAACTATCAATTAAGTCAATTATCCACAATTACCCATCAAATAATTAACTAAAGTCAATGAATAGTTCAAAATTATCAAAAATAACTTTCGGGGTCATTATAAAAAATTTAGTTCACTTTTTCGAATTTCATTTGTGTTACATAAATTAAAAGAAAAAAACTAGCATACGTTGAGCCTGCGCTGACACGAACAACTAATATCTAGTTTATATAAACACTCCAGAATAATATACACCCATATGACAATGAAAAAAGATCATCAAAGAAATAAGAGATTAGTTTCGATGAGAAATTACATGCCTTGAAACTTGTGAATGGAGCTTCTCAATTAGTAACTTGAAATTTCCATATTGATGTAACCACCTCAAAAATTACGAGATATCCTTTTTTAAGCAATTATCAACAAAAGATTTTGGTCTGTTATTTGTAGTTTTGATAATGTGACAAATGTAGGGACCTTGTAAAGGTACAAGGTTCTCAATGGGTGTGATGGCACTCGTCTTGTCCCACCAAGACAAGTCAGCCTTAAACCCAATATCTAACAAAGTGCAGACGTAAATGCCAATCCAACAACAATTTCTATTATGAAACCAAGTCATATTAATTCAATCCCCAAAACCAGGTTGTCATGTGCACAAGCCTCTAATGTAAATATTAGAATTGAAATAAAATAGAAGTCTAAAATGAAGTTGTCTTTCAAATAAAAACAAAGTCATAAACTGGAGTAGAAAAGTTCGTTGAGAAGACAAGAAGCTATCTCGCAACCCACCACAAGATGCCTCAGAGACAAAAAGAATGACAGGTATCACGAAGATCCGGGCTCGTAACCTAAAAACAATTTTGTAGAAGCAAGGGGTGAGAATAAAACCACGCGGTACCCAACAAGCAAACCTCTAAACACAAGTTAAGTGAACAAAATATTGTTACTCCTTACACCCTATCTAAACCTCCACGCTACAGCCAAACTGTTCATAGTTTACCAAACACACAACTCAATAACCACATTCTATCAGATTACACATTCTCAATAACAACTCAATATTCAGCAGTTACAAGTTTCACAGAGAAACACTCACAAGATCAGCAAAACACGTGTTCAAGTTTATCAATATCAAAAATGTGTAATGTCATGAGATGTAATGTCAAATGTAGTGATGCATGTCTTTCCTAACGATACACACCCGTTGTCTCTCAGTCTAGGACCCATGGGGGACATATCTGTCCATGCATCTTTCGCGGCGCACGACACGACCATCGATAATAGTAATCGTCGCGATGCGTACATCCCTCGAAATATAATATCCATCACGGCGCGCTTACGACCCTCAAAATGGTACATCATCATATCACATAACTCTTATCATAACCATGTTCAGATGTAGTGTGGATTACATACTAAAATAAAAATGAGGAGATTGCCATTTTGATAACAAAACACAATTTGTAAGAAGGAATACAACACAAACAAATAAGCAATAGGTTTCCAAATCATTCTCAACACCACACAAGAAAATACACGAATTTCATGCGCTTAACAAGAACTTAGAAATCTGCCTTAGCCAATCGAACAATCACTCTTGGACTTGAGCCTTCCCTTTCCGTTGAGCTTCCAAATTGATGCAATCTATGCAAGTATGTATATTCACAATAAGGTTTCAAAGCTATCAACACTCTCACTTTTATGTGTTTAACCTTGACCAAAAAATTCACCCACATTTATAATCAAGTTTGTAATTCTTGATGTCAATTAACATTTCAACTATCATAGATTTTGAAGTTTCAAGCCTAGGATTAAATTCCAATTAATTCCTTCACAATATCATAATTCTAATGATATTCACTTAGTACTGTACATATAATATTTAACTTCACATGCCAATCTATCAAAACTTGAATTATAATATATGACAAAAACATGAAATTTACACCACTGATTTTATTAGAACAGTACTAACGTAGAGCTGATTCCCTTTTTTTTCCTTTTGCCTGACACCTTTTATTGCAGTCCAATGAGTGGCTATTATGACCAATCATTGACTGCCATTAACAACATAATACATCCCCAACAATGTTGCCCCATTTTTTTTTTGAGAAAGTCACGTTGAATGACTATATATTTCTTTTTTTTCTGTTTTTTTTCCTTTCTCGAATCACCAAAAAGAAAACTTATAACAAAAAATAATAATAATAATATTAGTAACACCATTTTTTTCAACTTCTAAGCCACCGAGAATTCGCCATTGTCCCTTCAAAGTAATACAATTATTAAATTTAATATAATAACAGTAACTATTGTTTCCTTCCACTAGAACTTATCAACCCTAACTCATCAATATCCTTTATATAAAAAATAATTTCCTGTTAAGGCCAAACAAATAAATTCCCAATATTTGCGCTATTTTTCCAGTCAATATTTCTAACATATAAACTTTCCATCCTTCTATCTATCCTTGCCAACTCATTATTCCACTATAGCCATTAATAAAGAATAATTTGGCACACAAAATGATACTTTGTAACAATTTTCAAGGGACAATCCATTATTTTTTTCTACTTAATATAATAGTAATATGTATACATATATGCAGCCACCATCTCAAACAAACAGAATTAACGTTATGCTTAAGGTTACTTGGAACGATGATGCCGCTTCTGTATTCTTCCTGTTTTTTGAATCTCTCTACTTTTTTTCAAATTTAATTGTTTATTAAAACTGACAAACCCACTAACTTATTTTTAATACATGGGCCTAGTGTTAAAGAATTTTCTATAAATTATCACTTTAACCTATTAACTATCAGTTAAGTCATTTATCTATAATTACTCATTAATTAATCTACTCAAGTTAGACGGATATTTAAATTACCAAAAATGACCTTCTAGGTCATCACATTATCCACCACTAAAAATCATGTTTGTCCTCGAACAGAAAGTGAAAGAAAGTACCTAAAGTTTCAAAAAGCTGAGGGTATTTGGCACCCATGTCTGATTCTATCTCCCAAGTTGTCTCTGCCACCGATCGGTGCTTCCACTGCACTTTTACTGAATCAATCTCCTTGGTCCTAAGCTTTCGGATCTGCCTATACAAAATAGCTATAGGCTCCTCCTCAAATGTCAAGTCTGGACCCAACTCCACTGAATCAAGTGAAAGCAGATGAGAGTCATCCGGAATATACTTCCAAATCATAGAGACATGAAAAACAGGATGAACTGCCGACAAACTAGGTGGCAAGGACAACTTATAGGCCACATCTCCACTCGGCTCAAAATCTCAAAAGGTCCAATGAATCTAGGGCTTAGCTTGCCCTTCTTTCCGAACCTCATCACACCCTTCATGGGTGATACTCGGAGCCAAACATGATCACCCTCCATAAACACTAAGGCTCTAACTCTCCGGTCTACATAACTCTTCTGTATACTCTGGGCTTTCAACAGTCTATACTGAGTCATAAAAACTTGCTCCATAGCATCTCGAAGCAAGTCTGTATCCAAAGAGTCCATCTCCACCGACGAAAACCAACCTATCGGAGATCTACACCGTCTACCATACAACGCCTCAAATGGGGCCATCTGGATACTAGAGTGATAACTGTTATTATAGGCAAACTCCGCTAAGGGTAATGTCGATCCTAACTAGCTCCAAAATCTATCACACACGCCCGGAGCATGTCCTCCAACACCTGAATCGTCCGCTGATTGACCATCTGTTTGAGGGTGAAAAGTTGTACTCATATCACTTAGTACCAAGACCATGTTGTAATGCCTTCCAGAAGTGAGAAGTAAATAATGAACCTCGATCTGATATAATAGAGATAAGAACCCCATGTAGTCTCACGATCTGACTTATATATAAATCGGTTAACTTTTCTGCCGTATACTTCACCCGAACCGAAATGAAATGGGAAGACTTGGTCAACCTATCAACAACGACCCAAATAGAGTCATAACCACCCACTGTGGTAAGCAACCCCACAACAAAGTCCATAGTAATCCGCTCCCACTTCCAAGTAGGAATAGGCAACCTCTGAGATACACCCCCGGGCCGCTGGTGCTCACACTTGACCTGCTGGCAAGTCAAACACCTCGAAACAAAGTCTGAAATATCTCTTTTCATCCCACACCACCAGTAATGCTGACTCAGATCATGATACATCTTCGTCGCTCCCAGATGGATGAAATATCGAGAACAATGGGCCTCCTCAAGAATCAATATAATCAAATTGCTTGTCTTGGGCACACAAATCCTGCTTCCGATCCTCAAGACACCATCAGAATCAAGGAAAGCCTCCTTAGCTTACCCTCTCAATACTTTGTCTCGAATGAGACATAACTTTTCATCATTAAACTGGTGTGCACGGATCTGCTCGACTAAAGAAGACCGAGCCTCAATAAAAGCAATCATCACATCACTCTCTTATGAAATCTGCAATCGGATAAAATTGTTAGCTAATATCTGAACATCTCTAGCCAATGGTCTCTCCTCAATACTAAGAGATGCAAGACTCCCCATGATTTGAGTCTTCCTACTCTAAGCATCAGCCACAACACTGGCCTTCCCCGAATGATACAAAATGGTCACATCATAGTCCTTCAGCAACTCAAGCCATCTCCACTGCCTGAAGTTCAAATCCCTCTGACTAAAGATATACTGAAGACTCCGATGATCAGTGAATATCTCACAATTCACTCCATACAAATAATGACGCCATAACTTAAGTACAAATACCACAACCGCCAACTCCAAGTCATGAGTACGGTAGTTCTTCTCATGGGACTTCAATTTCCTAGAAGCATAAGCAATCACTTTCCCCTTCTGCATCAACACACCACCCAATCCAACTCCTGAAGCATCACAAATACTGTAAAGTCTACACCCTTCTCAGGTAGAGTCAACACACGAGCTGAAGTCAACAAAGTCTTGAGTTTTTTTAAAGCTCTACTCACACTATCAAACCACTGAAAACGCACATCCTGTCGAGTCAATCTACTTAATGGAGCTGCAATAGTAGAGAAAATATGAACAAATCGTCGATAATAGCCTACCAATCCCACAAAAATCTAAATCTCAGTAGGTGAAGTAGGTCGCGTCCAGCCTCGAACTGCCTCAATCTTTGTCGGATCTACTCTTATACCCTCCTTGGATACCACGTGTCCCAATAATGTCACAGAAGTAAGCCAAAACTCACACTTTGAGAACTTGGCATACAACTTCTCTTCTCTCAATCTCTGAAGTACAATCCTCAGGTTTCGGACATGGTCTACCTCAGTGTAGGAGTAAACCAAGATGTCATCGATGAAAACAATCACAAAAGAATCAAGGTATGGTCGAAACACCCCATTCATCAACTCCATGAATGCTGCAGGGGCATTAGTCAATCCGAAGGACATCACTAGGATCGCATAATGCCCATACCGAGTTCGAAAAGCTGTTTTAGGGATATTTGATGCCCTAATCTTCAACTGATGATACCCAGACCTCAAATCAATCTTATAGAACAATGATGCTCCCTATAACTGATCAAATAAGTCATTAATACGCGGAAGAGAATACTTATTCTTCATTGTTACCTTGTTCAATTGTCTGTAATCAATACACATTCTTATAGTCCCATCCTTCTTCTTCACAAGCAATACAGGGGCACCCCAAGGTGATACACTAGGCCGAATAAAACCCTTACTCAATAAGTCCTGCAACTGATCCTTCAATTCTTTCAACTCTGCTGGGGCCAAACGATATGGAGGTATAGAAATAGGCTTAGTGCCCGGCTCCAAATCAATAACAAAATTGATAACCCTATCGGGAGGAAAACCTGGAAGATCAAAAGGAAATACATCGAGAAACTCCTGAACCACGGGAACAGAGTCCATGGGAGGTGGTTCAACACTAGTATCCCGAATAAACGGTAAGTAAGAAAAACACCCTTCTCCACCAATCTCTAAGCACAGATAAAAGAGATAACCTTGCTAGGATAAGAACCACTAACACTCTTCCACTCAACCCTCGGAACACCAGGCATTGCTAAAGTAACAGTCTTAGCATTACAATCAAGGACAATATGATAAGGAGAAAGCCAATCCATACCCAAGATAACATCAAAGTCAACCATCCCCAGAATGATTAAGTCTACCGAAGTGTCATACCCAGCCAAAGAAACAAAACAGGATCGATACACTTGATCCACCACAAAAGGCTTACCCACGGGTGTAGAAACACGAATTGGAACAGTCATGCTATCACATATCATATCAAATTTAGCAGAAAAATACGTAGACACATAAGAGAATGTAGAACTTGGATCAAACAAAACAGACGCATGTCGATGGCATACTGGGATGATACTGTAATAACAGCATCAGAGGTCTCCGCCTCAAGTCTCCCAAGGAAAACATAGAAGTGGCCTCCTCGTCCACTTCCAGCCGGGGTGGTACCTCTACCCCCACTCTGCTGAGCTGCAACACCACTACTAGAAACTCTATCACCTCTGCCTGATTGAACTCTGCAACGACCTCTACCCTGTGGTGCTGGTGATATAGTCTGGAATGAAGAATTAGGTCGAGGCCCACCACAACCTCTTTGAGAAGTACACTGCCGCATTAGATGATCGGGATCTCCACAAGTAAAACAAAATCTCTGACATGGGAACTGTTGTGTAGACCCTGAAAACCCACTATAATTGCCTCGCCCTGTAGGTCGCTGCTGTGAACCATACGAGCCATGACCCAGGCTGTAAGAACCCCTAGATGTCTGGACACCCTCAAATTTTTGCATAGATACATGAATAGGTCCCCGCTGCTGAAAAGAACCACTCACTCTTTGTGATCCCCTACCTCCAGATGAGGCACCATGAAACTGACCTAATATACAAGCCCTTTTAGGGTCCCCAAACTCCTCTCTCTCTCTCCATCAATTCGCCTCTTTGGCGGCACTCACAGTGGACTGGAAAGAAGCCCCCTCCCTAGATGCCCGAAACACAGTTGACCTAATAGAGAAAGTCAATCCCCTCACAAATCTGCTGATCCTCTTTGTATCATTTGGAATAATGGCCAACGCATGCCTAGACAACTGGCAAAAATGCGCCTCATACTATGTAACCGATAAACCATCCTGTCTCAGACTCTCAAACCTCAAGCGACTCTCCTCTCTCACGCTCCAAGGGGTAAAACGATCTTGGAATGCACTAGCAAACTGCTCCCAAGTCACTGGAGGAGATCCAACTGGCAATGAGTCTGAGACCCGCCCCCTCTCTAGTACGAGAGTCTTATGGTGTGGCGGTCGCACCACCACCCTGAGAAAATCCCTCTAGCACACTTAACACCCTTAATAGTGTATCCTGAATCAAAGGAGTGACTACAGGCTCTGGAGGAACCTGGTCCTCTTTGCCATCAATATGAGGTTATAGCGAGACCTCTCTAGCAAAACCTCTCTCTGGTGCTGCTCAACGGCCACGACCTCTAGCTATTGTCGTACCTCGAGTACGACCTTTAGCTCGAGCTCTACCCCTACCCCTAGCTGGGGCCTCAACAACTGCCTCGGGAAGTGCCTCCCCTCTACCACTAGTAGCATTAGTTCTATCCTTGTCATCCGTCAAAAGAGTATACAACAACTCAATACTAATGAAGGTAACTACGCACGATGAGAAAGAATGAACAAAAGAAAGTTTCCTAGTAATATTTATAGTCTCTCAGAGATGAGTACAGACGTCTCCGTACTGATCCTCGAGACTCTACGTAGACTCGACTTGTATACACGTGAGACCTATAAACTTGGGGCTCTGATACCATTTTGTCACGACCAATAAATGGGTGTGATGGCACTAATCTTATCCCACCAAGACAAGTCAGCCTTAAACCCAATATCTAACAAAGTGCAGAAGTAAATGACAATCCAACAACAATTTCTATTATGAAACCAAGTCATATTAATTCAATCCCCAAAACTAGGTTGTCACATGCACAAGCCTCTAATGTAAATATTAGAATTGAAATAAAATAGAAGTTTAAAATGAAGTTGTCTTTCAAATAAAACAAAGTCATAAACTGGAGTAGAAAAGTTTGTTTAGATGACAAGCAGCTACCTCACAACCCTCCACAAGATGCCTCGGAGACAAAAAGAATGACATGTATCACGAAGATCCGGACTCGTAACCTACAAAATTTTTTTGTAGAAGCAAGGGGTGAGAACCAAACCACGCGGTACCCAACAAGCAAACCTCTAAACACAAGTTAAGTGAACAAAATATTGGTACTCCTTACACCCTATCTAAACCTCCACGCTACAAGCCCAAATAATTCATATTTACCAAAACCACAACTCAATAACCACAATCTACAGATTACACATTCTCAATAAACTCAATATTCAGCAGTTACAAGTTTCACAGAGAAACACTCACAAGATCAGCAAAACAACTGTTCAAATTCATCAATAATAAAAATGTGTAATGCCATGAGATGTAATGTCAAATAATATGTGATGCACTTGTCTCTCTCCATGGGGGACCG
>JAKWIY010002131.1:0-10601 GCA_027704805.1 Solanum corneliomulleri | reverse complement strand
ATTTTAATGATGAAAACAAAGGGTAATAAAAGGCAATGTGAATAATTGGTTGTGTGTGATGTGTTGATAATGGAGAATGGTTTGAAAGGCTTTTTGAATCATTATTGTTGTGAATTGTGCAATATTATGAAAATGGTGATATCCTCTTATTTGTGTCAACATGTCATTTGCATTATTTGAGACATGATGGTGAAAAGTGTTATGTGCATTGAGAAAGAATGAGAACTTAAAGAGAATGTACCATTTCGAGGGAAGTATCGCGCGCCGCGAGGGATACTATATTTCAAGGGACGTATCGCACGCCGCGATGGTTACTATTATCGAGGGTCGTGTCGTGCGCCGCGACAGATGCATGGACAGATATGTCCCCCATGGGTCCCGGACTGAGAGACAGCGGGTGTGTATCACTAGGTCAGACATGCATCATTATACTTGACATTGCATTCCATTGCATTACACATACTTATCATTGGTGAACTTGATATTGTGTTTTGCTGATCTTGTGATTGACTTTTTGCGAAATTTGTGATTGATGAATACTGAGCTTGTTATTGAGGATATGTAATTTGTTGAATTGTTGTTGTTGAGGGTATGTAATTTGTTGAATTGTTGTTGTTGAGGGTATGTAATTTGTTGAAGTGTTATTATCGAGGATATGTAATTTGTTGAAGTGTTGTTATTGAGGATATGTAATTTGGTAAAGTGTGATTGTGGAGGATGTATATGTAATTTGTCTGAGTGTTGTTGTAGAGTTACATGCTATGTAAATATGAACTGTTAGGTTAGACTGAATTTTATGCAGGTTGTAATTGTGGAGGTTCGGTTGGGGTGGTAGGAGTACCCGTATTTCATCCCCTTAACTTGTGTTTAGAGGTTTACTTGCTGAGTACCGTGGGGTTTGGTACTCACCCCTTGCTACTACAAATTTTTTGTAGGTTATGAGCCTGGATTTTTGTTGTACTTGTCATTCTCTTTTTCCGAGGCTTCTTGGAGATTTGTGAGGTAGTTGTTTCCATCTCAACAGACTTTCTTCTCCATAATTATGATGTTGTTCTATTCTAGAAACAAGTTCATTTGAGACTTGAGTTTTTCTTTTGAATCAATTGTAATACTTTAGAGACTTGTACACGTGACTACAGGTTTTGGGGTTTTTATTAAGTTACTTATATTTTATTTCCGCACTTATTGTAATGATTGAGTTTTAGGCTGACTTGTCTTGGTGGGATAAGACAAGTGCCATCACGTCCATTTTTGGATCGTGACAACATAGCAGACTTGTTGACATTTGATGCTTTCAGTAACCATTCACATTCATCAGAAATACACTCCAGTGTATAACTACATTAGCAAAAAAACACAACACATCAATATACAAATAATTAAAACAACTTATACAGTTACATATTTGTATGTATAAAGCAGGTACTTGATTGCGTTTGACCTCACTGTTCTATATTGAAATCTTTTCTCAATTGCATATTTTTCCATCACAGATTTTAATGTCTTTGGTCTTATACACTTGGTCTACCTCCACGAACTTATTACAAGGATCTGAAATATCTCCATCACAGCTCCCTGACCCCAAAATATGAAGCGGCTCTACCAACTCACCAATACTCAGCTGCCTATTATCAAATTCATCATTTTCATTGATGCTGATAGATGTTATAGTTTCACTATCCTTATTTGAACTTCCACACAGTTCATTGGTATCAATTATACTAGGCAGTTTGCTAATACACAGTTGATACTTGTTGAACTCATTTTCAGACTTTTTAAGCATAATATAAACTCTAACACCCATGTCGTTGTGAATCAACACGTGTGTCTTGCCTTCTTCAATCTTATACTCAATTTTGAGTTTATTCACATTCGTATCAATCCCTAGTTGCATTGCAATGACATTATACAAATCATTATATGATGAACTTTTAAATATTACCCACTCAATTGTATAATCAACGTAACAATTGTCATTATCCCATCTACCAGAATGCATAACCAATATAGCCAGTGAAGCCATTTTCAGAATTTCTGTATACAAAATCAAATTATATACATATACATTTATAAGCTAAATAAATGCAGTAACAAACAGAATATGTACTTATACATATTATAGAAACTTCAGTTTTAAGCTTATACACATTTTCAAATTATACAAAAGAAAATCTCTGTATACACAAAATTATAGCTTTATAGAAGTATACAATTCAATAGCAACAATTAAAAAGTACATGAATATAATGGACAAATTCGTATGTAATAGACAACAGTTCCATTCAATTATACAACTTACCAAATAACACTATATATGATAGATTCGAACATACAAACAACAATCAAATACACTTAAACACTTATACAGTTTCAAATCTCAAACAATTCTATGATTGGAGCAAATCTCAAATCAGTAATTTCAAATTAACAACAATTTTTTCACAATTTTTTTTATAATTCACATTAACTAATCAAATCAATTACGGACAAATATTCACATCTCAATATACATTCAACTGATTTGACGAAATTGAAAAACAAAATTTGAATTTTAAACACCATTGTCGACAAAATCAAAAACACAATCAGAATTACCTATTATTTCTATCTCTAAAAACAAATTTATCTTGCTTGATTGCTTAAAACATTCAATAGCTTGATCAATTTTTTGAATTGTCTACAATGGAGCTGCTTCGATCGAAGGAGAAGAAGGGAGACTGAAACTGAAATTGATTTCGCGTGAATTGTGGGATTTTTTCCTTATTTATCTGCCGCATTTTTTTAAAAATTGAAACTGTATAAATGGATCAGTTATACACAGAAGAAGACTCGTAACAGAATGCAATTTTGTATTTTTTGCTAAAATATAAAATTATCAATTTTTTCTTTGCTATATATAAAATTTGCCCTATTTTTAACATATATATTTGCCCACATGGACATAAAAAATAATATAAAATTATAAATAGTAATCTGTCCAAGTAGACACATATATACCTTTAGAATATACTATTAAACAGTCTAGGGGGTAAAAAATCCATTATTTAATAGTTCATGAAGGTAATAAGTCCACATGAAAGTTAAGTATCGCAACAGCAAATTCGATCAAAGTTGGGATATTTTTCAGACCCTTATCCCTTATTTTTTTATAAAAAAAAATTATATGTACTATGAGTGCTATGATGTCTATTAAAGAAAATGCTTATATGATGAATGTAAATTTGATTTTCGTAAGAAACAATTTGATGAAAATATGAATAACAAAATCACTAAGTCCCTTGAAGGAACTTTAGAGTTGATTAGTTTATATATGTCAAGAAGATCAAATTGTCTTTTCACTTCAAAATAGATTTGAATCAATTGAAGCGTATAAAGTATTTTTGATTTCTTATTTAGTGGTAAAATATCGAGATTACTAGATGATTTTTTTTTTAAAATATTGTATTAACCTTGAACTTTCTTTAACACATAATAGTTATTCTGATATTGATGGTATACGTTTATTTTTTGAATTAAAAGTGTTAAAGAGAAATAATACAAGTAGAAGATAATCATGTAATGAAAATACTCTATTAAATAAAAAACTTTATTCTTTTCCAAATACACATATTGTTTATAGGATAATGTTAACAGTTCCTCTAACCATTGCCTCAACAATTTTATTTTTTTTTTGAAATTAAAATTGATTAGATCTTCTTTAAGATCTATATCTCAAAGATAGATTGAATGAATTAACTATATTATCATTTGAAAAGGAACTATTAAAAAGAATTGATTATAAAACAACTTCTCATGACTTCTCATCTAAAATAGTTAGAAAAATAGATTTAAAATAAAAGTACATATGATAAAAAAAAAGAAGATAAATTAGGACCCCTCTCTTAAGTTTCACTTTAGACCCCCAATATTATTGAGTCCGCCTTGTTAATTTCTTTAGATAGGATACACTCAGTCGAGTTTCAGCATCCGCAACTTCAATCCATTTTTCTTGATCATGTCCCTATTAGAGCCTTCGTGAAAATATCAACAATTTCATTTTCAAGTCCCATGTTTTCTTCAAATATCTCTTAGCAGCTTTCAAGTGTGATTCTTCTTGACAGGCTTGGAATATTGCACATGTCCCAACACACTTGAACATAAACTAGTAATTGGCCTTTCAAGATTGAACTATATGAACAATCACATTTGTGATCAGGGATGATAAATGGGTGGATTGGATGAATTGGATATGGATTAAGTTAAAATAGATTGGATTACAATTCACCCATATAAAATATCGATAAACATAGATCTAGTCAATATGGTTTGGATAAAATAGTTGCAATCTACTTTAATCTCTTAAAGCTAAAAAAATTTAAATCAAGACTAAGTTGTCAATACCTCAACCCCTACCATCCCACCTCTTGTTGGGTTTTAGTTACCCAGATTTCTTACCATAAATAGGGTTTCCTTTTAGAAAAAGATTTTGGATTGACTAATCTTTTTTCTTGTAGGAAAAAGTTTAGAACTCTATAATAGAAGTTTGTTCCTTCTAACTTAATCAACATTCACAATGTAATCTTAAGAGCTTTGAGAGTTTTGGTTAGGGAGAATTTGTGGGTCACAAGTTTGATAAGTTATCACTTGTTTGAACCTCCCATGTATTCCGAGTGAATTGGTTGAGGTTGTTTCTCTCTGTATTTTGCACTCTCACATTTTTAGTGGATTGCTCAACTCCTTTGTGGACGTAGATCGATTGACTGAACCACGTTAAATGTTTGTGTCTTTTGGTGTATTTCGCGTTTGCTTCGAACTCGTAGTCTTTGTAGGTTTGCTTTGCTAGCTTCCGCATTACACCTGCTTATTTTTCTATCATGACAACCCTACCCTACCACCCCACCCCACCCCTATACCCCCAACATCCCAATACCCCCAAAAAATTAAAAAAGACTTTTTTGAAGAAAAAAATTGGCAACACGTACCCCCACCCCAAAATAAAATTAAAAAACTCTTTTTTCAGAAAAATAAATAATTTCTATTTTTTTTAAAAAAAAAGTTACCAACCCTAAACCCCCCCCCCCAAAAAAAAAAAAAATAAAAAAATAAAAAAATTAAGATATTTTTACAAAAAAATAAAATAAAATTGGCAACCACTACCCCCCCCCCCCCACCCAACCTACCCCTAATTTTTTTCTTTTCAAAAACAAATTATTGTTTTCCAAACTAAAAGAAATGTACCTCCTCCACCAACCCCCTCCCCCTGGCCCCCACCCCCACAACCTCCACCCAACTACTATAATTTTTTTTGTTTTTCAAAAAAAGAATCCACCTCTACCCCCCCCCTCTCCAACCCCATCCACACTCCAATCTTTTGAAAAAATAAATTAATATTTTTGAAAATTAAAAATTAATATTCAATTTTTTTTAGCACAATTTAGAATTTTGATTGAAAGTGAAAAGTGAGTGATCTATTCTGGGTCTATATGGATACTCATATTTTATCCATTTTGATCATATTTGTTAGGATCTCTTAAATAATTTGAATGCCATATTTACCCAATTAAAATAGGGTGAAATTACATAAATTACATAGTTTTGAGGCAAAATTACAATATATCCTTTAAAAGTTTAAAATTACAGAATACCCTTAAATGAATATCTTAATGAAGCGTCCAGATACATTAATGGCCAAAAAGCAAAGCGTTGATACATTACAAGAGGGTTGGATACATGTGTTGATACATTAAAAATAGGGTCGGATACATTAATGGAGGGTTCGAATACATTAATGGCTAAAAAATCAAAGCATTGAAACATTTAAAAGAAGGTAGGATACATACGTTGACACATTAAAGAGAAGGTCTGATACATTAATGGCTAAAAAATCAAAGCGTTGATACATTAAAAAAAGGATAGGATACATGTTAGGTTGTGGAGCCTGATAAATATATATAACTGCTTACGCGGTTTAACCTCCGCGGTGAGGTTGCCAGGGGGTTATGGGGGGCGGTAACCCCCCATCCGAAGGCGGTGTTCGGGGCAGCGCCCCGACCTAAATTTTAGGCTTTACTATTTGTTCTCTATTTATTCTCTTTAACCAAAAATACTCTGATTTATTAATATAAATATACCTCACCGCCGTGGAAGTTTACTACGGGGTGTTATCACGAAATATTGGATTTTTTCTTTCTTTCTCTAGATCTCTCATCTCTTTCTCTTGATAGTTCTTGTGTTTTTCATTCATCAAGTGTGTGTGCGTGAATTCGATCCTAACAACTGCTATCAGAGCTAAGGAGATTCAACACGATCACTGAAGATGGACATTTAAAAGCTTCGAATCGAAAAGTTTAATGGATCCGATTTCAGTTTCTGGAAGATGCAGATCGAAGATTATCTGTACCAGAAAGATCTTCACGAAATGTTGATAGGGGTGAAGCCAGAATCCATGACGGAGGAGAAGTGAAACCTTAAGGATCGCCAGGCTCTAGGGTTAATCCGGTTGACTTTGTCAAGAAACGTGGCGTTCAACATCGTGAAGGAGAAGACTATGTCCTATCTGTTGAAGGCACTGTCAAACATGTATGAAAAACCATCGGCAATGAACAAGGTATATTTGATGCGTAGATTATTCAATTTACAGATATCTGAGAATGGATTAGTTTCTGATCATATAAACGAGTTCAATATGATTGTGAGTCAACTCAATTCTGTGGATATTAATTTCGAAGATGAAATTAAGGCATTGATTTTGATGTCATCTGCCCGAGTCTTGGGATATTGTTCTTGCTGCAATTAGCAGTTCTCGTGGATCTGAGAAACTGAAGTTTGATGAAATCCGTGATGTTGTTCTTAGAGAAAGTATTCGCAAACGAGAAGTGGGAGATTCATCGGGCAGTGCTCTCAGCGTTGACCGAAAGGGGAAGTAAGACGAAAGGCCAAAATCAACATGGTCGATCAAAATCAAAGAACCGAGGAAAATTCTTGAACAAATCAAACGTGACTTGTTGGAACTGTGGAGAAAAAGGGTACTTTCGGATGAACTGTACAAAGCCAAAGAATAAACAAAATCAGAAATTTGGAGATGACAGTGATTCTGTAAATTAAGCAGAGGACATTGGGGATGCTCTAATCCTTAGTGTAAACAGCCCGGTTGAATCATGGATTTTGAATTCTGTTGCATCTTTCCATTCGTCTCCAAGCAAGAAGTTGTTCAAAAATTTCAAATCTGAAAATTTTGAAAAGGTGTATCTTGCTGACAATAAAGCCTTGAAGATTGAAGGAAAGGAGGATGTTTGCATAAAGACCACCTTGGGAAACCAGTGGACATTGGAGGATGTCAGATATATTCTTGGGCTCAAGAAAAATCTAATCTCTGCTGGTCAGTGGGATAGCACGGGATATGCAGCAGAGTTTGGGAAAGGTTCATGAAAGATTGTAAAAGGTGCTATGGTAATAACTCGTGACACCAAATCTGGAACCTTGTACACCACTACAGGGTGTATTAACATGGTCGTTGTTGCTGAAGGTGCTTCCGGTTCATGTTTGTGGCACAACAGACTTGGACACATGAGTGCTAAAGGAATGAAGATGCTGGTTGCAAAAGGAGCATTAAAGGGTCTGAAGTCTGTTGATATTGGTCTTTGCGAGAGCTGTGTTATGGGAAAACTGAAAAGAGTAAGCTTCACAAAGACTCCTAGAGAGCCAAAGAAAGTGAAGTTGGAAATGGTCCATACAGATGTTTGGGGACCATTTCCAATATCATCACTTGGAGGATACAGATTTTATGTTACTTTCATTGATGATTTCAGCAGGAAGGTATGAGTTTACTTCTTGAAGCATAAGTCAGATGTGTTTGCAACTTTCAAGAAGTGGAAAGCTGAATTTGAGAATCAGACCGTTTGAAAGTCAAATGCCTAAGGTCTGACAATGGAGGAGAGTATGACAAATCAGAGTTCAAGGCATTCTGTGCAGCTGAGGGAATCAGATGATTGATGAAAACATTCCTGGTAAGGCAAGGCAGAATGGAATTGCTGAGAGGATGAACAGAATATTGAATGAGCGTGCAAGGAGTATGAGGATACACTGTGGGCTGCCCAAAACATTTTGGGCGGATGCTGTGAGCACAATTCCATACTTGATCAATAGGAGACCATCAGTTCCTTTAGGTTTCAAGATTCCAGAGGAGGTGTGGACAAGAAAAGAACTCAAGTACTCACACTTGAGGACTTTTGGTTGCACTGCTTATGTTCATGTTGATCCAGAAAAGAGAGACAAGCTCGATGCCAAGGACGTGAAGTGTTACTTCATAAGCGATGGTTCTGATTTGTTTGGTTACAGGTTTTGGGATGACAAAAATAGAAAGATCCTGAGACATTGTGACGTGACATTTGATGAGTCTGTCCTGTACAAGGACAGAGAGCAGAAGGTTCTAGAGATTACAAAGCAAGTGGGAGTTGAGGTTGAGTTGGAGAAGAGTAACCCCAGAGATGCCGAAGCAGATACTCAACCAAATCCTACCGAAGAATCTGAAGTGGAGCAAGTTACACCTGAGCAGGTGTTAAGGAGATCATCCAGAACCATCAGGGCACCAGATAGGTATTCACCTTCATTACACTATCTATTGATGACTGATGAGGGGGAACCAGAGTCTGTTGATGAGGCCCTACAGGTGGAGGATTCGATCAAGTGGGAGCAAGCCATGGATGATGAGATGAGGTCACTTGAGAAGAACGACACATGGGTGTTGACTGAGTTACCTGCAGGGAAGAGAGCTTTGCTGAACAAGTGGGTGTTCAGAATCAGACTGAACCAGATGGCAAAAGAAGGTTCAAGGCTCGTTTAGTGGTTAAAGGATATTCACAAAGGAAAGGTATTGATTATGCTGAAATATTTTCTCCTGTAGTGAATTAACCTCTATTCGAATTCTTTGAGTATTGTTGCATCGAGAATTGCATCCAGAGCAAATGGATGTAAAAACACATTTTTACATGGAGATCTGGACAAAGAGATCTATATGCAGCAACCGGAAGGATTTGTGATTCCAAGCAAGGAACACATGTGTGCAAGCTCACCAGGAGCTTGTATGGACTAAAGCAAGCACCAAGGTAGTGGTACAAGAAATTTGACTCCTTCATGATCAAGAGTGGATTCTGCAAAGCTAAAAAGGATCCTTGTTGTTACTTCAAGAAATACACTCATTCATATGTCTTTTTACTCTTGTATGTGGATGATATGTTGATTGCAGGATCTAGTATGAGGGAGATTAACAATCAGATGACAAGGTTGTCTGCAGCGTTTGAGATGAAAAATTTGGGTCCAGCGAAGCAGATTTTGGGGATGAAGATTTCTCGGGATAGATCTGCCGGCACTTCAAATCTATATCAGGAGTTGTACATTGAGAAGGTGCTGAGCAGATTCAGGGTTAATGATGCTAAACCCAGGACTACTCCATTGGCAAATCACTTTAAATTGTCAAAGGAGCAGTCATCCAAGACCGCCGATGAGCGTGATCACATGACACTTGTTCCATATGCTTCAGTAGTTGTTAGTTTGATGTATGCTATGGTCTGCACTAGACCTAATATAGCACATGCAGTGGGAGTTGTTAGCAGGTACATGGCGAACCCTGGGGAAGAGCATTGGGAAGCTGTGAAGTGGCTTCTGAGATATCTGAGAGGTACATCCAGTACTTCACTTTGTTTTGGCAAAGGCAATGTGACTCTACAGGATTTTGTGGATGCTGATCTTGGTGGGGATGTTGACTCGAGCAAGAGTACATCTGGTTACATTTACACCATAGGTGGAACAACAGTGAGTTGGATGTCCAGACTTCAGAAGTGAGTTTCTCTTTCATCTACTGAAGCTCAGTATGTGGCAATAGCTGAAGCTGGGAAAGAAATGATATGGCTGGCAGATTATCTTGAGGAATTGGGCAAGAAGCAGAGCGAGAAGATTCTTTACTCAGATAGCCAGAGTGCCATACAGTTGGTTAAAAATCCAGTCTATCATTCGAAGACAAAGCACATCAAAAGGTGATATCATTTCACTCGCAGGGCAGTGGAGGATGGTGATATGTGCTTGGAGAAGATAGAGGGTGCAAAAAACCCGGCAGACATGTTGACGAAATGTGTTGATGTTGGGAAACTAGGGTTATGTAAAACCTCGGTTGGTCTTCGTAGTTGTTGCTATAGATGTTGCGGTGCGGTAAAGATGTTGATGATGAAGAGATTTTTTTTGAGAATGTATTTTTTTGGATGACTGAGTCAGTCTCCAAGTGAGAGAATTGTTAGGTTGTGAAGCCTGATTAATATATATAACTGTTTACGTGGTTTAACCTCCACGATGAGGTTGCCAAGGGGTTATGGGGGGCAGGAGCCCCCCATCCGAAGGCGGTGATCGGGGCAGCTCCCCGACCTAAATTTTAGGCTTTACTATTTATTCTCTGTAACCAAAAATATTCTGATTTATTAATATAAATATACCTCATCGCCGTGGAAGTTTACTCACGGGGTGTTACCACGAAATATTGAGTTTTCTTTATCTCTCTCTAGATCTCTGATCTCTTTCTCTTGAAAGTTCTTGTGTTCTTCATTCATCAAGTGTGTGTGCGTGAATTCGATCCT
>JAKWIY010002130.1:0-10554 GCA_027704805.1 Solanum corneliomulleri | reverse complement strand
TACGTTTGCTGCACACCACCAAATAACAAGAAGAAAACATAAAGTAGGGGGTCAGTACAAACATAAGTACTGAGTAGGTATCATCGGCCAACTCAAAATAGAAAACAGTATATATCAAGTAATATCATAAATCAAACAATGCTTCATGGAGCAACAACAAGTACCATATCATAAATAAGTACCGCCAAATTCACACATGAGGACTCAAGCCTCAATACCATTACTCATTTGGGAATTAGGTTCATTAGATTGAGTATATTAACATATTTCAAGATTCATTATCTTTATTATTCCCCTCGTGTCGGTATGTGACACTCCGATCCTCATATACTATCCTAGTACCGGAACGTGGCACCCGGTCCATATACTATCCTGGTGTCGGAACGTGACACTCTGATCCTCATATACTATCCTAGTACCGGAACGTGACACTCCGATCCTCATATTCTATCCTGGTACCGGAACGTGGCACCCGATCCATATACTATCCTGGTGTCGAAACGTGACACTCCGATCCTCATATCTATCCTGGTTACCGGAACGTGGCACCCGATCCATATACTATCCTGGTGTCGGAACTGACACTCCGATCCTCATTCTATCCTGGTTACCGGACGTGGCACCCGATCCTCTATTTCTATCCTGGTACCGAGAACGTGGCACCCGATCCATATACTATCCTTGTGTCGGAACGTGACACTCCGATCCTCATTATCCTTGTACGGAACGTGGCACCCGATCCTCTATTTCTATCCTGGTACCGAAACGTGGCACCCGATCCCCTAATCTCACCACTTTCGTTCATCAAGCCTTCTTTTATACCAAGGCATCATCATTAACAAAGTAGATTAGGGTTTCTTTTCATGATTTAGGATTCATTAGCTTCATCATGCTTGTTTTATCACAAGTATATAATCACATTCATGCAAGCATACAATTAAGCATATAGAAGGGTTTACAATACTACCAATACATATCATTCACAATTAAGAGTTTAATACGAATAGCATAAAATAACCATAACCTACCTCCACCGAAGATTTGTGATCAAGCCAGCAATTTCCCAAGCTTTGTTTCTCTCTTCTTGTTCGATTCCCTCTCTTTCTCTTTGTTCTTTCTATTTTTCTTATTCAAAACCCTCTTTCTTTTACCCTAATTAGCATATAATTAAGTATAAAAGATGACAATAATACCCCACTAATTAACTCAAGGTTACCTCTTTTAACCCCAAGTAATTAGATATTAACATTAACCCACTAACATTATAATTAAAGCAGGAATAGTCAAAGAAATCCGACCCAGACTGGGATTACGCAACCTGTGACGGCCCGTCGTGCCTGCGACGGTGTCACGACCCAAATCGGGGACGCGACTGGCACCCACATTTACCCTCCTATGTGAGCGAACCAACCCATCTAAACCTTAACATTTCAAGATATATCAACAGAAATTAATGCGGAAGACTTAAACTCATTAATAAAACAATTCAAAACTATTATTATTTTCCCCAAAATCTGGAGAAGGAATCATCACAAGAACATCTATCTCAAAATTCTAAACTAAAACTGTCTAAGAAGCTAAAACAACCACTAGCTTAGTCCATGCCGGAAGTTCGAGGCATCATGATTGAAGAAGAAGACCCAGTCAAGCTAGACGCGTTAGCTCACCCTGAATTTCTGATGGAGTGAAGACTGGCTAGATCTACTGTTGAGTTGAAATTGACGGAAGTTTGCTGCATTACACAAATAACAAAGAAGAAAAAACATAAAGTAGGGGGTCAGTACAACCACAAGTACTGATAGATATCATCGGCCAACTCAAAATAGAAGATAATATATAGCGAGAAAATATAATAAAAATTATAAACTCAACATGTAGCAACAACAAGTATTATAATCGTCAATAAATACCATCAAGTTCATCCATGAGGGCTCAAGCCTCAATACCATACTCATTTGGGAATTAAGTTCATTAGATGAGTAATTTATCTTCTTTCAAGATTCATTATCTTTCTTCCTCTTGTGTCGGTACGTGACTCTCCGATCCCTACCCTATGTGTCGGTACGTGACACTCCGATCCCTATATTGTGTCGGAACGTGACACTCCGATCCACTATATGTGTCGGAACGTGACACTCCGATCCCCTATATGTGTTGGTACGTGACACTCCGATCCCCTAATTCTATGTGTCGGTTCGTGACACCCGTCCCACCAATACTATGTGTCGGAACGTGACACTCCGATCCACTAATCTCATTATATCCGTTCATCAAGCCTTCTCTATACCAAGGCATCATCAATCCCATTAATTTAATTCATCAAGCCTTCTTTTATACTAAGGCATTATCGTTAATAAGGAGATTAAAGTTTCTTTCAAGATTTGGGATTCAATGGTTTTCATCATGCTGTTTTTTATCAAATCACATAATCATATTCATGCAAGCTACAATTAAGCATATAGACAGTGTTACAATACCACCAATACATATCATTCACTATTAAGAGTTCAATACGAGTATCATAAAAGAACCATAACCTACCTCCACCGAAGAATTAGAATCAACAAGCAATTTCCCAAGCTTTGATATTCTCCTCAACCAATTCGATCGATCAATACTCTCTCTCTCTGTTCTTTCTCTTTTTCTTATTCAAAACCCTCTTTCTTTTAACCCTAATTAACATATAATTAAGTGTGAAAGAGGACAAAAAACCCACTAATTAACTTAAGGTTACCTCTTTTAAACCCCAAGTAATTAGACTTATTAATATTAACCCTCAATCTTTATAATTAAGGAAAGATAGTCCAAAACGACCTTAAACGTGTAGAGGAATCCTATTCTGCCGGGATTTGCGCAACTGTGACGGGCCGTCGTGCCTGCGAAGGTCCGTCGCAGTGCCCGTGGCCTTGGCCAGTTTTTCCAGAATTAAAATCTGCTGCTCAAAACGACTAAATAGGTCGTTACAATAGATACCAATTTACCCATCGTTCGTCCCCGAACGATCAAAAGAAGAAAACAATGGCTAAAAGGAGTACCTGAATCTGCAAACAGATGTGGGTATTTTTCTGCATATCTACCTCTTCTCCCAAGTAGCCTCTTCAACGGTCGATTTTCCATTGAACTTTGATGGATGCAATCTCTCTCGACCTCAACTTGCGAACTTCTCTATCTAATATAGCACTGGTTCCTCTTCATAAGTCAAATTCTCATCAAGCAAAACTGAATCCCAACGGATGATATAGTTTTCCATCCCCATGGTATCTTTTCAACATTGACACATGAAACACCGGATGTACTCCGGACAGCCCTGGGGGCATGGCTCTATTCATAGGCCACCTCCCCTATTCACTTTAGTACCTCAAATGGTCCAATATACCTTGGGCTTAGCTTACCTCTTTTGCCAAACCGCATCACCCCTTTAGTGGGCGAAACCTTCAACAAGACTTGTTTACCCTCCATGAACTCCAAGTCTCTAACCTTTCGGTCTGCATACTCCTTTTGTCTACTTTGCGCCACTAGAAGCTTTTCTTGAATGCCCTTCACCATATCTAACGAATCCCTCAAGAGGTCAGTACCCCAAGGTCTAACCTCAAATGCATCAAACCACCCAATGGGAGATCTACACCTCCTCCCATACAACGCTTCAAATGGGGCCATATCAATACTGGAGTGATAGCTATTATTGTATGAAAACTCTGACCAAAGGTAAGAAGCTATCCCAATGGCCACCAAACTCTATCACACATGCACGAAGCATATCCTCAACACTTGAATCGTTCGCTCAGACTGACCATCGGTCTGAGGGTGAAATGCAGTGCTAGGGTCCAACCTAGTACCCAATTCAGCATGCAATGTATCCAAAACTTAGAAGTAAACTGCGTACCTCTATCTGATATGATGGATAGTGGAACCCCATGCAGTCGAACGGTTTCTGTGATATAGATCTTGGCTAACTTCTCTGCATTGTAAGTCACCTTGACCGGAATGAAATGAGCAGACTTAGTTAACCTATCAACAATCACCCAAATGGAGTCATACTTATCCATCGTCTTTGGAAGACCAACCACAAAGTCCATTGCGATTCTCTCCCACTTCCATTCAGGAATGGGCATTTTGAAGTGTTCCTCCGGGCCTTTGGTGTTCATATTCACTGTTGACAGTTTGGACACTTGGCAATAAAGTCAACAATATCGCGCTTCATTCTACTCCACCAAAAAGTGTTGCTTTAGGTCACGATACATCTTGGTTGCACCCGGATGTATAGAATACCTTGAACTATGAGCCTCTGTAAGAATAGTATTAATCAAATCATCGATGCGGGGTACACATACCCTTCCCTTAATCCTTAAAACACCTTCCCATCAATTGTTGCTTCTTTAGCCTCCCCTTGTAACACTTTATCTCGGATTCGACTTAGCTTCTCATCATCAAACTGTTTCCCCTTAATCAGATCAAGGAAAGAAGATTTTGCCTCTACACAAGCTAACAATCCTCCCTTCTCATTTATTTCTAACCTCATAAGGTCATTAGCCATAATCTGCACTTCTCTAGACAATGGGCGTCTAGAAGCTTGCAAGTGAGCTAGACTTCCCATGCTTCCCGCCTTTCTACTCAAAGCATCTGCCACAACATTCGCCTTCCCCGGATGACACAAAATAGTGATGTCGTAGTCCTTCAGTAGTTCCATCCATCTCCTTTGTCTCAAGTTCAAATCTTTCTGGGTAAAGACATACTGTAGACTACGATGATCCGTATAGATTTCACACTTAACCCCATATAAATAATGCCTCCATTGCTTCAAGGCAAACACTACCGCGGCCAATTCCAAGTCATGAGTTGGATAGTTACATTCATGCAATTTTAATTGTCTAGAAGCATAAGCAATCACGTTCTTCTCTTGCATTAGCACTGCACCCAAACCCGTATAGGATGCATCACAATAGACAATGAAATTCTTACCTTCCACTGGCAAGGTAAGGATAGGCGCGGTAGTCAACAAAGTCTTGAGTTTCTGAAAGCTTTCCTCACACTCATCCGACCATACAAATGGAACATTCTGCTTAGTCAAGTTCGTCAATTGGGAAGCAATAGAAGAGAATCCCTTGACAAATCGGCGGTAGCAGCTAGCTAACCCAACGAAACTCCTTATTTCTGACACGTTTGTAGGTCTTACCCAATTTTTCACTGTCTCAATCTTAGATGGATCCACCATCACTCCGTCCTTAGAAACCACGTGCCCCAAGAAGGACACTGAATCTAGCCAAAACTCGCACTTGGAGAATTTCGCATAAAGCTTCTTCTTCCTCAATAACTCTAACACAATTCTCAAATGCTCCTCATGTTCCTTCTTGCTCTTGGAGTATATCAGTATATCATCAATAAACACGATCACAAAGAGGTCCAAATATGGCTTGAAAATCCCGTTCATCAAGCTCATGAAAGCAGCAGGGGCATTTGTAAGACCAAAAGACATTACCACAAATTCGTAATGTCCATACCTAGTTCGAAAAGCAGTCATTGGCACATCCATTGCTCGTATTTTCAATTGGTGATAAGCGGACCTCAAGTCAATTTAGAGAAGACACAAGCACCTTGTAACTGATCGAACAAGTCATCAATGCGAGGAATGGGGGTACTTGTTCTTAATAGTTGCTTTGTTCAACTGTCGATAATCTATGCACATTTGAAAGCTCCCATCCTTCTTCTTTACAAACAAGACCGGAGCACCCCAAGGAGATGCACTTGGTCTAATGAAGCCTTTGCTCAACAACTCTTGAAGTTGTGCCTTTAACTCTCTTAACTTTGCGGGAGCCATTCTATAAGGGGGTATAGAAATGGGGCGAGTACCCGGTTCAAGATCGATACAAAAGTCAATATCCCTATCTGGTGGCATACCAGGAAGATCTGCAGGGAACATATCCAAAAACTCAAAGATTACCGAAACTGACTCAATCGAGGGTACTTGGGTAGTGTCATCCTTGAGATGTGCCAAGAAAGCTAAACACCCTTTACTAACCATTTTCTTAGCACGAAGAAAGGATATGATGCGCACCGGATTGGAAGTGTAGTCGCCCTCCCACACTAACGGATCTGCCCCAGGCTTGGCTAACGTCACCGTTTTAGCGTTACAATCCAAAATCGCAAAATTTGGAGAAAGCCAAGTCATACCCAGAATTACATCAAAGTCACCCATTTCTAAAATAACCAAGTCTACGTAAGTGTTGCTCCCCAGAAAATTCACCAACAAGACCTATATACCTTTTCAACTATCACAGACTCACCCACCGGAGTAGAAACACGAATAGGCATGTCAAGTAATTCACAATGTAATTTTAGAACATTAGCAAATGAGGAGGATACATAAGAAAATTTGGATCCGGGATCAAATAATACAGATGCCATGCAATCACAAACCGAAAGATTACCTGTGATAACAGCATCAGACGCCTCCGCTTCAGATCTCCCAGGGAAAGCGTAACAATGGGCCCTATCGTTTGTCTGTCCGTTGCCCCTACCATGTTGTGTAGTAGTGGCTCCGTTTTGCCCATCACCTCTGCCGTTTGGTGACCACCATTACCTCGACCACCACGTCCTCCAGAAAAGCGGCCTCTACCATGACCACCTCTACCTCTAGCTATTGGGGGTCTGTAACTCTGTTTTGGACAATTTCTCCTAATATGTCCAATATCCCCACATCCATAGCACTCTCTGGAGTCAGGCATAGGTCTCTCGGAGTAGTGTTGACCGTTCTGAGGTGGACCCCCAACTACAGTCTGTAGTGAAGACTGAATTGGTCGAACTGAGTGACCTCCGGAGCTCTGTCCTCTAGAGTAAGAACCATTAAACTCACCTCCCCTTCGAAACCTTTTTGATGTCGATGTCATGGTGAAGTCATCTGGTTTCACTCCTTCCACCTCTATCACAAAGTCTACCACCTCTTGGAAGGATGTTGCCGTTGCCGCTACCTGTAAGGCTGAAATCCGCAACTCTGACCTCAACCCCTTCACGAAACGGAGAATCCGTTCTTGTGGACTGAAACAAAGTTGGGTGACATATCTGGATAGTGCGCGAAATTTAGCCTCATATGCGTTAACTGTCATCCTTCCTTGCTCGAGACTCAAGAACTCATCCCTTTTTCTATCTCTCAAGGTCCTTGGGATATACTTCTCCATAAACAAGTTGGAGAATGAGTCCCAAGTCATAGGTGGTGCCTCTGTTGGTTGACACTCAACATGCGACCGCCACCACATTTTGGCGTTCCCTTGAAACTGATAGCTCACGAACTCCACGCCAAACCGTTCTACTATACCCATCTTGTGTAGTAGCTCATGACAATCAACTAGAAAATCGTAGGCATCCTCTGATTCTGCACCCTTAAAGACTGGAGGTTTCAATTTCAAGAACTTACTGAAGAGTTCATGCTGATCGTTTGTCATAATAGGCCAAGTCGTCAGACGTGGAAATGTGCCTATTCCCAATGATGCATCCATGCGGGGAGCCATAGTAGCCGCATGTCGTATCTCTGAAACCGGAGGGGTTGGTGCAGAAACCTTTGGGGGTGCCTGACCCTGATCAGATAACCCGCTAAGATAAGCAAGTACTTGGTTGATCATCTCTGGGGTAGGTTGGGGTGGCATTTCCTCATTCTGCCCTTGTTCAGTTTCCCCTTCCTCACCCTCTCTTACTACCTCCTCAGTCGGTGGAGGAGTCACTGCCCTAGCATCAGATGGGCTAGGTGCTCGTCCTCTTCCTCTAGAGGACGTCCTCCCACGACCTCTACCACGGCCTTTTGCCGCTGCTCTTCCTCGAGCTACAGCCCCAGTGGCTGGCTCAGTTGTTTCTTGTCATGCCGTTGTTGCTGCTGGTGTGGTCGTTGCTCTAGTTCTAACCATCTGCGAAATTGAGTGAAGATGGTCAGATACCAATTTGTATCACCTAGATACCAATTGGACTCAAGTAGTAGCACGAAAGAAAGAATGAATGATTGGAATTTTCCTAAAGTCTTATAGCTTCTCAAAGAAAAGTAAAGGTGTCCCCCTACCGTTCCTTAAGACTCTACTAGACTCGTTCTTGTGTGATGAGACCAATGAACCTAATGCTCTGATACCAAGTTTGTCACGACCCAAATCGGGGACGCGACTGGCACCCACATTTACCCTCCTATGTGAGCGAACCAACCCATCTAAACCTTAACATTTCAAGATATATCAACAGAAAATAATGCGGAAGACTTAAACTCATTAATAAAACAATTGAAAACTATTATTATTATCCCCAAAATCTGGAAGTCATCATCATAAGAACATCTATCTCAAATTTCTAAACTAAAACTGTCTAAGAAGCTAAAACAACCACTAGCTAGTCCATGCCGGAAGTTCGAGGCATCAAGACTTGAAGAAGAAGACCCAGTCCAAGCTAGACGCGTTAGCTCACCCTGAATTTCCGATGGAGTGAAGACTGGCTAGATCTACTGTTGAGTTGAAATTGACGGAACGTTTGCTGCATTACACAAATAACAAAGAAGAAAACATAAAAGTAGGGGGTCAGTACAACCACAAGTACTGAGTAGATATCATCGGCCAACTCAAAATAGAAGATAATATATATCGAGAAATATTATAAATGAACTATAAACTCAACATGTAGCAACAACAAGTATTATAATCGTCAATAAATACCATCAAGTTCATCCATGAGGGCTCAAGCCTCAATACCATACTCATTTGGGAATTAAGTTCATTAGATTGAGTATATTTATCTTCTTTCAAGATTCATTATCTTTCTTCCTCTTGTGTCGGTACGTGACACTCCGATCCCTTACCACTATGTGTCGGTACGTGACTCTCCGATCCCCTATATGTGTCGGAAAGTGACACTCTGATCCCCTATATGTGTCGGAACGTGACACTTCGATCCCCTATATGTGTCGGTACGTGACACTCCGATCCCCTAATTCTACGTGTTGGTTCGTGACACCTGTCCCACTAATACTATGTGTCGGAACGTGACACTCCGATCCACTAATCTCATTATATCCGTTCATCAAGCCTTCTCTATACCAAGGCATCATCAATCCCATTACTTTAATTCATCAAGCCTTCTTTTATACTAAGGCATTATCGTTAATAAGGAGATTAAAGTTTCTTTCAAGATTTGGGATTCAATGGTTTTCATCATGCTTGTTTTATCAAATCACATAATCATATTCATGCAAGCATACAATTAAGCATATAGACAGGTTTACAATACCACCAATACATATCATTCACTATTAAGAGTTCACTACGAGTATCGTAAAAGAACCATAATCTACCTCCACCGAAGAATTGGAATCAACAAGCAATTTCCCAAGCTTTGATATTCTCCTCAACCAATTTGATCGATCAATACTCTCTCTCTCTGTTCTTTCTCTTTTTCTTATTCAAAACCCTCTTTCTTTTACCCTAATTAACATATAATTAAGTGTGAAAGAGGACAATAAAACCCACTAATTAACTTAAGGTTACCTTTTTTAACCCCCAAGTAATTAGACTTATTAATATTAACCCTCAATCTTTATAATTAAGGAAAGAATAGTCCAAAACGATCCTTAAAACGTGTAGAGGAATCCTATTCTGCCTGGGATTTGCGCAACCTGTGACGGGCCGTCGTGCCTGCGACGGTCCGTCGCAGTGCCCGTGGCCTTGGCCAGTTTTTCCAGAATTAAAATCTGCTGCTCAAAACGACTAAACAGGTCATTACAGACGGTCCGTCCTGCAGGTCGTCGCAAGGTTCAGAGACTCAATTTCTACTAAAGAATCTGTGACGGTCCGTCACGCCTGTAATGGTCCGTCCTGCCATTCCGTCACGAAGTTCAGAGAGTCGATTTCAGTACCCAATTTCAGATTTTCTAAGTGTTTTGAAACGAGAGCCTGCGACGGTCCGTCGTGCCCATGACGGTCCGTCGTGGGGTCCGTCGTCTCAGCCAGTTTTCCAGAAATAAAATCTGTTGCTCAAAACGACTAAACAGGTCGTTACAACATAAGACATTTGTTTTTATGATACGAGTGGAGTAAGCAAAATCCAAGTGGAGAGACACTAAGAACAGAGACAATTTTGAATGACAAAACTGCCCTCCATAAATTAAAAATGAACAAAAACACACTCGTTGATACCAGACTCTTCTAATATAGTAGAAAAGAATGTGTCAAAATAATTACTTACTTTTATATCTTTCTTTCGAAATCTATACAATTTAAACTTTATTATATAAAAAATATGACCTTATTGATGAAATACCTGTAGATATTTAGAAGATAAATTATTAGAATGATTATCAGAAAAATAATTTTACTAATTAATAATCAATAGTACAATCAATTATTAAAAGAAAAAATAATTAAAAATTAAATCATCTATTTCAAATTTGAGTGTAACCTTCACAAAGCGAAGTATGCGTATGCTTTATGTTCTTTTACTTCCCACATCTGAACCCAACCCATTGTTTATTATTAATGATCATGTCCTTACAAATCTCATTTAATAGTCAAAGATAACTTTGTCATAATTCAAAGA
>JAKWIY010002129.1:0-10595 GCA_027704805.1 Solanum corneliomulleri | reverse complement strand
AACCTGCTGAAGATTATGATTCTTTATATGTATTTAGCTCAATTGAATATTATCATGTAAGAAAGTAAAAATTGAACCCAAGAGTAAAGAAAGTTTTATTTATGGGAATTACTTCTGGAGTCAAAGGATACCGTTTATGGTGTCCAGAGACAAGAACAATTATTTTCAGCAGGGATGTTACCTTTGATGAATCTGCCTTGGCAAATAAGGTAACAGTTGAAGAATTAAAACAAATTGATGGTGCTTCAAAGCAGGGGGAGTTTGAGGGAAAGATAATTTTCCCAACACAGGGATCAAACGAGGAAACAACAGAAGATTTTACTCTAGAAGGAGAGAAAGTCGAAGAGGAGGTTCCATCTCAAGAACCTCAACCACAACTTGAATAAATAGCAACCGGCAAGCCAAAAAGGACAATAAGAAAACCTGCTCGACTCATAGATATGGTGGCTTGTGCAGACTCAACTGCAGCTGATGACATTCCTGCCACTTATAAAGACACAGTCCAAAGTTTAACAGAATATACGTGGATAATTGCAATGGATGAAGAAATACAGTCCCTTCATCAAAATCATACGTGGAGATTGGCCAATCTCCCGGAGGGCAAGAAAGCATTGGGTGCAAATGGGTATTTGCAAAGAAAGAAGGATTTCCTAACCAAGAACATGTTCGCTACAAAGCAAGATTGGTGGCCAAAGGATATGCTAAAAAGGAGGGAATTGATTATAATGAGGTGTTTTCTCTAGTTGTGAAACACTCTTCCATTAGAGTTTTGTTGGATTTGGTAGCACAGTTGAATTTGGAACTAGTTCAGTTGGATGTAAAAACTGAATTTTTACATGGAGACTTGGAAGAGGAAATCTATATGATATAGCCAGAAGGACTCAAAGTTGATGGAAAAGAAAATATGGTGTGAAAACTTGAAAAATCATTGTACGGATTGAAAAAATCTTCTAGAAAATGGTAGAAATGATTTGACAAGTTTATGCTGCAGCAAAGGCACATAAGAAGAAAATACGATCATTGTGTGTATTTGTGCAAGCTTGAAGATAATTCCTTTATATATCTTCTCTGATATGTTGATGATATGTTGATATCTTCTAAAGGTTAAGAGGAAATTGAGAAGCTAAAGATTAAACTAAGAAAGGAGTTTGAGATGAAGGATTTGGATGACGCAAATAAGATTCTTGGCATGGAGATAAAAAGAGATAGACACTCAAAGAAACTCTATTTATCTTAGAAAGAATATTTGAAGAGAGTACTAAACCGATTTGGTATGAATGAAAAATGAAGTCTATTAGTACTCCGCTTGCTCCTCATTTTAAGCTGAGTGATGTTATGTCACCTAAGAATGAAGTTGAACGAGAATATATGTCAAGATTACCATACGCGAATGCTATTGGTAGCTTGATGTATGCAATGGCTTGCACAAGGCCAGATATTTCACACGATGTTGGAGTTTTAAGAAGGTACATGCACATTCCTGGAAAGGATCATTGGCAGGCTGTAAAATGTATACTACGGTATATTCATAATACTTTAGATGTTGGTTTATGTTTTGAGCAGAAAGATAGTCAATATCTTGTTGGATATTGTGACTCATATTATGCAGGTGATTTGGACAAACAAAGATCAACTGCTAGTTATGTTTTCACTATTGCAAATGCACAAGTTAGTTGGAAGTCTACTTTGCAGTCAACAGTTGCTTTGTCTACCACTGAGGCAGAGTACATGGCAATTACAGACGTTGCGAAGGAAGCAATTTGGCTTCAAGGATTGCTTAGAGAGCTTGGTATTGGACAAGAAGGAATCACAATATTTGTGATAGTTATAGTAACCAAGTTTATCGTGCAAAGATGAAGCACATTGACGTTCGATATCATTTCATGTGAGACATCATAGAAGATGGTGGAACATAATGCAGAAAATTCATACTACGGATAATCTTGCCGATATGTTGACAAAAGTGGTGACTGCGGTCAAGTTTCAACATTGTTTGAACTTGATCAACATTGTTAAACATTGAAGATTGGGGTTGAAGAAACAATAAAAATTGTTGTTGAGAGAAAGTTGAAAATGGAGAATCTTTCCAAGGTGGAATTTTGTTAAATTTCACAAGATTCAAAAATGGATTAATGAGAAGATATGGTAGCTAGGAGGATAATTCTTCATTGGTAGAAAAGTCAAAGATAACACCTTTTGTAGGTGAAATTAAGGTGAACAATAAATTGGTTTAAAAAGGTAAATCTTGACATTTTGATATATTGTGATGTCATGGATGACATCAATAGGAAGAATTCACCCCTATAAATAGGTAGCTCCTAATTCATTTGTAACACACCTCTCACTTGCCTTCTCATCTGCTAAGGCATTTTTTCTTCTTTCTCTCTTGTAGTATTTCACTTGTACACTTTTGGAGTGGAATAAATATTGGTTGGTTGTGTCTGAGGAGTAGGCAAAAGAAAATAAAATTTTGCCGAACCTCGTTAATTCTTGGTGTTCTTTTTATTGTTGTCTCATTTACTATTTATTAGCTACCTTTAGATATAATAGTTGTGATTCCATTACCCTATATATATTCGGCTTCCGCAACAATTTCTTGATCATTGTCGTTAAAGTCATACAAAAATATTCCTCCAAGACCTCGTCTCTCACAACGATGCTGCAATATGATGAGATCAATGAAAATCTATTTGTTTCCTCAATACTTTTAATTTAACAATTAAAAGAATAAACCACTAGAAAAAAAGATATTTACTTCAACTCATCAATTATAAGAGAAGGCAACGACAAAACAATAGCATGTTCATCATAAACATCCAACAATTTTGAAATTCAGAAAAGTTGGATGAGCTTTCAACTTAAGATACACATAATGATGTTGGTCCTGAACCGAAATATGCCAATATATAATAAAGGGAATGCGTGTGCTATTGCATGGTTGTTGGCTGAACAAATGCATAAGAGGATCAACATGTTACTTATCTGCAAGTATCTAAAGGTTTATGAAGGCCTTTGAAATTTTTTTATGTAAATTTCTGGAGTTATATCCAATGGTGTTGAATACTAATATGCCACTATTAAATGATAGAATATATGCCTTCACTTAACAAAGTAATGGACCAGGTCCCTTACTACACTAATGAACAATACCAGAAAGTTAAATGCAGTAAAATCAACACAATGATTTTACGTGGAAACCTCCTTGCTTAAGGGAGTAAAACCACGACCTGTCCCACAAGATTTTCAACCGTTTTCACTAATCTTCAAAAGCAAAAGTAAAACACGATTACACCAAATGTGAGAAGAAGTTTTTTATCTCACGTTTAAGCAATAGTCCCTATTGCTTAACAAGTCTAAGTAGAAAACTATCTACCCACTAAGCTATCCCACTTGGACAACCTAGACTTTTAACACTACACACTGATTCCTTTATAGATTCAGGAATAGTTTACAGTTTAAGAACAAGAGAATGTATTCATAAAAAACTACACGAAAAGCTCCAGAGATTGCTATTGTTCTTGGAATAATTCTGCCTTTGTTTTTTAGGAGCCTTTGCAAATGTTCTTGAAGAGGTTTCTCTCAATTTGCAAAAACTGCCAAAAATGTTTAGGAAAGTTCCTTTTATATGGACAAGTCACTTTCCTAAACCTCTTTGCCATTGGTAGGAAAATTGACACTTTCTGACGCCATCGGGAAGTGTGCACCTACTTTCTGTACCGTCTCCAGCTGGCAGTCAACTAGCTCGTCATCATGAGAGCCTGGTACCTCTACTAGGTCCCTGGGTTTGTTTCATCTGCAATACTCAAGTAAGAAACCTGGTACCTTTACAAGGTCCCTAAATTTGTCAAATCATCAAAACTACAAATAACATTTCCCCCTTTATGATGATGATAAACAATGATCTAAGATCTTCTCCAACTTTGTTCCCCCTTTTTATATTCCCCCTCACAGTATATTCCCCCTCACTGTATATTCCCCCTCACAGTATATTCCCCCTCACTGAATTATCATTTAGCTACTCACAATTTTACTTCCCCCTTTTGGCATCATGAAAAAGATAAGCAGTAAACCAGTGATGTCAACATAAATACGGAACAAGATCAAAGCTAAAAATCAATCAATCAGTAAGGGAAAAGCATGCACAAAAGAAGATAATCAGAACAGCAAAGGAATAAATTAACCAGCATGCCATCATAACATTAATACATTAAAAACAAACTGAATATCCATCAACACAATGATAAGCCACACAAAAAAATGACACAGGGGAGGATTGATTAACAGGTTAGGAAGAGGGGGGAGGATGAGACAGGGACTGGATAACAAGAGTGAGTCGTGCATTGGCAGCATCATTATCTTTGATGGCCTTTTCCTGCAAGGAAGTGATCTTCTCCTTCAACTCAGCATTCTCTTTCTCCATGGTTTGAACCACCGAATAACTAGGTCCCTCACTATGTGCAGTAAGCAGTTCTGCTTTGAGTATAGCAATCTCTGCCTCTTTACACCTTAACCGCACAGTGAGCTCCTCAACCTCGTGCTTAAGCTGATCCTGATCATCAATAAGTTGGGCCATCTTGCTCTTTGGATAGCCTCTTCCTTCAATGCATTCGCACTCAACCAAGGTACTCTCGGAGATGGTCTGTTTAACCGTCCCAACCTTTCCAACACTGAGAGGAATTTGAAAATGCTTGAATACCTCCGTGAGAAAGTATCCGTAACCCATTCCTTGAACACCTTTCCTCTCAATGAAGGTTTTGTGAATATGCTCAAGCATTAGACCAGGGAGGTTCAGGGCTTCGAAGCTACACAACATCTCCATCAAAAACAAATCAGCAGCAGTTGCTACTGTTGTAACGACCCGCTAGGTCGTTTTGAGAACTAAGACTATATTGACTTTTTCCCAAAAAAAAAATAAAAATAAATAAAAATAGAGGGGCAGTTTAAACTATTTAATAAACTATGAGTATTAGAATTGAATAGTTAATGGGCCACATTCCTAATTAATAGCTACCACTTAAACCATGTATGAAATTAAATAAGTTAATGAATAATAATAATGATAATATAAAAGAAAAACAAGACGTGATATTAGGTCAAAGATTACAAACTGCTGTGGGGTTACAGTGATTTCCTGGTAAGCACTCCAATTTCATCACTTGTATGGGTAAATTTTGCAATGCATCTGAAGGGGTATAATAATATTTTATTTTAGTTTATTAGAAGGTGATTCAAGTTTGTGTTTTACTATGAAACTGCTATCATGAAGGGTCGGTTAGAAGAAATTTGTTGAATTAAGTAGTGATGCTAGATGAGTGACTGATTTCTTGAGGTTTTATTTAATGTGACAATTTTTTTGGTGAGTCACAGTGAAACGTGGTGATTCTTGGGATTGAAAAACAAAAAAAAAGGGAAATACAACAAGTTATAATGTTGTTAGGCTAAAGTATGAAAAAAAATGTCTATGTTAACTAAGGAAAATCATTAAATAATTATAAAGTGTAGTTATAGGGAATTGAGTGATCATGGGCAGCAGATGTGCAGGCGTGAGTGGAATCTGCATAGTTTCATTTTAGTATTATTTTATTATTTTGTGGGTAAGTTGCATATAATAATTAAGTATTTGCTTAAAACTTCAGAGTTTTCTTATAGTATTACTCATAAAGTTAATAGATGGGTATAGTTAGCAAAGTGTCTCATTGGTATCGTATTATAGAACATGATTGTTATTAGATTCACGATATGAGGAGAAATAATGCTTAAATTTAAGTTGAAATTTTATAATTTTTCGCTTAACATTAGAGTTAGGAGTTTGATTATAGATTGGCGTGAGTTTGAATTTAGGCTAGACCTATAGTAATACGTGTATCTATGAACTCACTTGTTTGCGGATATTACACATTTGATAGATTGAGAACGTTCCAAGCCTTTGCAAAAAGGAGAAAAATCTTGAAGATTCGTGGAAGGAGGTTCGACATTTAAGGTATGTTAAGAGTTTTTAGACATGTTGAAGGACGTTTTCCTAATTAAAGATAAAAAAATGAAAATAGACAAAGGGGTAAGGGGGAAAGATGGTGGTCTCGTATCAATGGTGTGACGGGCATTGGTACGAGTACCGGTGTTATAAAAGGAAAATTACTATTATAGAATGTGGATTGAAATTTGAGAATGCCAAAGCATATGGGCATTAGCTGATATTATTGACTGATTCCTTGTGTGATTGTGTTTTATTTATTTCACCCGTATAGTTGTGATAATGAGGTGGTTATGTATTATGTTCATATTGATTGATTGAGATGCATCATCATCCCCTCTATTGAAATAATATTGTGCACATGCATAGACATGAGACTGAGTATAAGTTGGGCACGTGGAGATCGTCCGTGCTGGGGATGGTGAGATGTTAACATTGTAATTTGGGCACGTGGAGACCGTCCGTGCGAAAATTGTTTGATATTATTATAGTTCATTGAGATCGTCCGCACAGACACGTGGAGATCGTCCGTGTCGGTCTATGGACCTCGCGAGTCCCCCATGGGTCATGAACTCTCGAAGTATTTCCGAGGAGTATCATGTATATACGGTTGAGTGAGTACTGGGTATTCTGAGACATATCATTACATGGCATCATATTGCATTGCATTTCATCCCATCATTCATTCTTGATGACTATATGTTTCGTTTGGTGTTTGAAAAATATTAAATGTTGATTTTCTTTATTGACGAACTTAAATAGTAAGTGTAATATATATATATACTTGTACAATCTAAGAATTTATTTTCTTATATAACTCCCGTCACTACTTCTTCGTTGTCGGTCAATGAGACATACTGGGTACACGTGGTTTCGTACTCATACTACGCTTGTTGCACTCTTTGTGGTGCAGATTCGATTCCGAGTAGGAGCACATCTCGTGGAGCAAATTGAGTCCGGCTTGAAGTTCTTGGAGTTGTGGTGAGCTGCTTGGCTGTTCCGTGGCCCACACCTCCCTCTATCTTTACGTATTCTGTTATTCAGTATTCAGACAGGATATCCCTTAAGTTAGATTTGTCATTTTAGTTTCAGACTTGCATCGTATTCTAGAAGCTCTTGTACTTATGACACCAATTCTTGGGTAGTATTTTTTTCAGTTTTCCGCATTCGTACTTACAAGGAACTCAGTGTTTGAGATTGGCAATTTGTTGTCTTTTCACTTATTAGTTAGTTAAGTTTGTTAAAATATGTTGGTTGTCTTACCTATTGGTTTGGAACATAGGTGCCATCACGACTCGTGATTTTGGGTCGTGACAAATTTGGTATCAGAGCCCTAGGTTCATCGGTCTCAATGGTACAAGAGCAATGTCTAGTAGAGTCTTGTGGATCGGTATGAAGACGTCCATACCTATCTTCGAGAGGCTATAGGACATTTAGGAAATATTCTGTTCTTTTATTCATTATCGTGCACACTTGACCTTGTAGAAATTCTAATCTTGATATCTCATTCTCTCTCAGATGGCGAGGAACCGTACATCGGCAAGTGGTGGTCAGGATCCTATTCCTGCGCTTGCTTCTGGGAACACTATCCGAGGTAGAGGTAGGGGACGAGCTCGAGGTCGGGGTAGGGGCCGTGTTGCAGCACCTGTGGATGTTCAAGTACCAGTAGCTACCCGGGGTCGTGATAGGACCGTACCTCCTGATGTAGAGGTTATTCATGGGGATGTGCAAGATCGTGTCGAGGAGGATGGGCCAGCTCAGGCTCCAACCAGTACTATTGTCCCCCCAGTGCTCCAAGATACCCTGGCTCGTATGTTAGGAATCCTAGAGGGGATGGCCCAGGCAGGAGCTTTGCCTGTCACTTCTGATGGCTCACAGACTCGTGTTGGAGGTCAAACTCCAGATCCGATAGTTGCTCCAGATTCGCAGACTCCCAGGACTCAGCCAGCTGCCGCTGTAGCTCCTCGTTTAGATAGTATGGAGTTTCCAGATATGACATCACATTTGGTGAACAGGCCTTCTATGACTATTGATGAGCAAAAGATGTTTGGGAGGTTCAGACTAATGAATCCTCCTACTTATACTGGTGACTTAGCTGAGGATGCATATGAGTTTATAGTTAGTTGTCATGAGAGGTTGCATAATCTTGGATTAGTGGAGTCTCATGGAGTTGACTACACAGCGTTTCAGATGACTGGCTTGCTAAGCAGTGGTGGAGGGATTATATTAGTAGTAGGCCAGCTGGATCTCATCCACTATCCTGGACTGAGTTTACTCAGGTATTTCTATCCAAATTTGTTCCACGCAGTGAGAGGGAGCGCAAGAGGGCCGAGTTTGAGGGGTTGCAGCAAAATAGTATGTCAGTTGCAGAGTATGAGGGTAAATTTCATGCCTTGGCTAGGCATGCTTCGATGATACTTCCCACAGAGGCTGAGAGAGTGAGGAGGTTTGTTAAGGGGCTGATTATTCCAATCCGTCTAGGAGTGTCTCAGGTTGCTGCTTCTGGTGTTCCATTCCAGAAAGTGGTGGATACTGCTAAGGAGTTGGAGATGATTCGACGTGAGGGATTTGAGCAGCGAGAGGGCAAGAGGACTCGTTATTCAGGTGATTATGGTGGTGCTCCGCCTAGGAGTCGGGTACTTGGCAGAGGTTATCACCCTCAGTCCAGCAGACCCATTCATGCTGCTATACCAGCGTCTGAGGCTGGTTACGCTGGGCATAACTCTTCGAGCTCGGTACATACTTCGCAGGGTTCATCTTTTAGACTGTAGTTCGTGGAGGGCATTCTGGTCATTCAGGTTCCTCTCATCAGCCTGCTTCTCGTAGGGGTTGCTTTGAGTGTGGTGATATGGGACACTTTGTGAGAGACTGCCCTAGGACCAGACGTGGTGTCTTACATCAGGGTTCTCAGGTTTCGACTTCCAAGGCTGCACAACCTCCAGCTAGGGGTGGTGCACAGAATGGTAGAGGTGGTTCTCATTCAGGTAGAGGTGGTTCTCCTTCTGGTCGAGGTGGTGGTCGTGGAGGTTCACAATCTGATGGAGGTCGTTCTAACTGTTATGCTTTTCCAGGTAGGCCAGAGGCTGAAGCCTCAGATGCTGTTATCACAGGTATTATTCCGGTTTGTCATCGACCAGCTACTATATTATTTGATCCACGCTCTACTTATTCTTATGTGTCCACATATTTTGCTCCTAGTCTGGATATATTGTGTGAGTCTCTTGATTTGCCGATACGTGTTTCTACTCCTGTCGGGGATTCTGTAGTTGTAGATCAAGTGTATCGTTTATGTACTGTTACTTGATGGGGTATGACACTCATGCAGATCTAAAGGTCTTAGAAATGATAGATTTTGATGTGATTCTTGGTATGGATTGGTTATCTTCTTAACCACGCAATTTTAAATTGTCATGCAAAGACCATCACTTTAGCTATGCCTGGAATTCCTATTGTAGAATGGAGAGGTACTCTTAGTCATCCTTCTAAGGGTGTGATATCATTCCTTAAGGCTCGTCAATTGGTGAGTACAGAGAGGATGTTTGGCGTACTTGGCCCACATTCAAGATACTAGTATTAGGACTCCTATGCTTGAGTCTATTCCAGTAGTGAGTGAATTTTCAGAAGTATTTCCGACCGATTTGCCAGGTCTTCCACCAGATCGAGATATTGATTTTTGTATTGATGTGGAGCCAGGCCACTCGGCCTATTTCCATTCCTCCTTATCGTATGGCACAAGCTGAATTGAAAGAGTTGAAGGAGCAGCTGCAGGATTTGTTGAGCAAAGTTTTATTAGACCAAGGTATCTCCTTGGGGTGCTCAGTGTTATTTGTAAAGAAGAAAGATGGATCTATGCGTATGTGTATTGACTATCGGCAGTTGAACAAGGTAACCATCAGAAAATAAGTATCCGATACTCGTATTGATGATTTATTTGATCAGTTACAGGGTGCTTCAGTTTTCTCCAAATTGACTTGAGATCTGGGTATCATCATCGTGAAGGTTAGGGCGGAGGATATCCCTAAGACGGCTTTCGAACACGTTATGGTCATTACGACGTTTTTGGTGATGTCTTTCGGATTGACTAATGCCCAGCAAGCTTTTATGGACTTGATGAATGGAGTGTTCAAACCATATTTAGATTCCTTTGTTATTGTCTTCATAGATGATATATTGATATACTCACGCACTAGGAGGAACACGAGCATCATTTGAGGATTGTTCTTGGGATTCTAAAGGAGAAGAAGCTTTATGCAAAATTTTCAAAGTGTGAGTTTTGGCTTAGTTCTGGTAGCATTCTTGGGACATGTAGTGTCCAAGGAGGGTATCATGGTGGATCCTAAGAAGATTGAGGCGGTTAGAGATGGGGTCAGACCTGCTTCAGTTAATGAGATTCGGGTCAGGTTCTGGGCCTTGCAGGTTATTATCGACGGTTTTGTTGAGAGGGTTCTCATCCATTGCATCTCCATTAACTAGATTGACACAGAAGGAGGTGACTTTTCAGTGGTCTGACGAATGTGAGGTTAGTTTCCAAAAGCTCAAGACTTATTGACTACTGCTCGATTTTGACCCTACCCCGTGGGGGGAGAGGGTTTTTTGTTATATTGTGATGCTTCTCGGATTGGTC
>JAKWIY010002128.1:0-10561 GCA_027704805.1 Solanum corneliomulleri | reverse complement strand
AAAAAAGAGAAAAATTTAAGTTATAATCTTATTCAACTATGAATTCTAGCATTTAAAAATTAGAAAACGAACAAAATTATGCTAATAAAACAAATAAATAAATAATATGAAAAATAGAATAGAATACCACGAAAAAGTAAAGATTGAAAGTGAAAAGCAAATGAAAAATAAATAATAAAAATATATAAAATATTAGAATAACAAAAATAATTTTTCTAAAAAAAATAGCAATAAAAAAAAAAATGAGAATTAAAAATATAAATAAAAGGAAGAAATTATTTTTAAAAAGTTTCATATAATTATATGGTGTAACTACACCTGATTCCTAACCCTCACTTAGGAATTGAGGAATGTAATTACTATCCTTCAATTACACTCAGTTTCTCCCTTGTCAAGTAATTACTTGGTCTACCAAACATGTCAAAGGTGTAGTTACAATCAATTAAATATGACTTTTCAAACAAGTCTTTAATTAGTGTCTGTTTAGAAAGTCACATTGGTAATTGATTTTGATATGATTGAATGTACTTAAATTGTCTGACATGTTTGGTTGATCATGTAATTATTTGGTCAACATGTAACTTTGTATAATTGACATGTAATGACCTGTTTAGTCGTTTCGAGTAGCAGAATTATTTTTAATAAAAACTGACTGGGTCGACGGATCCCACGACGGACCGTTAAGGGCACGACGGACCGTCGAGTGAGTTTCGTTCCAAGACACTTCAATTCTGAAAATTAGATACTGAGATCGACTCTCTGAACTTCGCGATGGAACTGCAGGACGGACCGTCGTAGACACGACGCACCGTCACAAACCTTTCAACAGAAATTAACTCTCTGAACTTTGTGACGGACCTGCAGGACGGACCGTCACAGTCATGACGGACCGTCACGAGTGGCGTAACCTTGACTGGGTCGGATTTCTGCTAAAAGTTTTTAAGGGGCGTTTTGGACTATTCATGATTATAATTATAAAGTTAGTGGGTTAATTTTAATAATTTAATTACTTGGGGGTTAAGGAGATAACCTTGAAATAAATAGTGGTTTACTTTATCATCTTTATACTTAATTATATGATAATTAGGGTAAAAGAAGAAGAGTTTGAATAAGGAAAAATAGAAAGAACAGAGAGAGGAGAACGAACGAGCGAGAGAGGGGAGAGCGAAGAGGAAAAGCAAAGGCATTGAGAAGTAGCTTACTTGATCACGATTTTTCGGTGGAGGTAGGTTATGGTTTATGCTATTCCATAGTAAACTCTAAATAGTGATTGATATGTATTGGGTGGTATTGTAAAGTCTTCTATATGCTTAATTGTGTTGTTGCATGTTGTGATTATGTAAATGGTGATGGATTATAATGATGATGATACGGTGGAAATCTTAAACCTTAAAATCTCTCTATTAATGATGATGCCTTGACATAAAGGAAGGCTTGATGAACTAAAGTAATGAGATTAGGGGATCGGGTGTCACGAACCGACACGTAGAATTAGGGGATTGGGTTTCACGAAACGACACGTAGAATTAGGGGATCGGGTGTCATTAACCGACACGTAGAATTAGGGGATCGGGTGTCACGAACCGACACGTAGAATTAGGGGATCGGGTGTCACGAACCGACACGTAGAATTAGGGGATCGGAGTGTCACGTTCCGACACGTAGTAGTAGGGGATCGGAGTGTCACGTTCCGACACCAGGAGAATAAAGAAAATGAATCTTGAATTATGTTAATATACTCAAATTTAAAGAACCATTTCCCAAATGAGTATGGTGTGGAGGCTTGAGTCCTCATAAATGTGCTGGGTGTTGTGGCAAGTGGTTATGGTACTTGTTGTTGTCACCTGTTGGGTATGTAGTTTATTTTATATTATTATTTGATATATATTGCTTTCTATTTTGAGTTGGCCGATGATACCTACTCAGTACGTGTTCCTTGTACTGACCCCTACTTGTGTTCTTTTTCTTTGTTATTTATGGAATGCAGCAAACGTGCCATCAACTCGACTCGTCCGCAACTTTAGCCAGTCTTCAGCATACCAGATTTCAGGGTGAGCTATTGTTCCTAGCTCAGACTGGATTCTCTCCTTCACGTCTTGATGTCTTGAAGTTCGGAAATGGACCATTCCTTTTACTTAATTTAGTTTCTCAAATACTCTTAGATTTAATAATTTGAGGATAAATGTTCTTGTGGTGATGACTTTCAGATTTTGGGAATAATAAGTATTAAATTTTAGAAGTTATTTATTGGTTACATTAATGAGTTTTAAGTCTTCCGCATTATATTTTGTTTGTTATGGTTAGAATATTGGTAAATTATTGGGGTTTAGATTGGTTGGTTCGCTCACATAAGAGCATAAATGTGGGTGCCACTCGCGGCTTGTTTTGGGTCTTATTAAATTCCATTCTTTCTTTCTTTCGTGCTATTACTTGGATCCAATTGGTATCTAGGTGATACAAATTGGTATCTGACATCCTCACTCTGTTTAGCAGATGGTTAGAACTAGAGCAACAACTGTGCAAACACAACCACCGGTAAGACAGGATGCGTCTGAGCCAGCCACTGGGGCTGTAGCTCGAAGAGGAGCAGTGGCACGAGGTCGTGGTAGAGGTCGCGGGAGGACGTCCTCTAGAGGTAGAGGACAAACACTTGGTCCAACTGGTACTAGGGCAGTGACTCCTCCACTAACTGATGAGGTAGTAAGAGAGGGTGAGGAAGGGGAAAATGAGCAAGTGCAAGATGAGGAATTACCACCCCAACCTAACCCATAGATGATTAACCAGGTTCATGCTTATCTTAGCGGGTTATATGATCAGGGCCAGACACCTCCAGTGTTTTCTGCACCAGCACCTCAGGTTCTGGGAGTACAACATGCAGCTGCTGTGGCTCCCCGCATGGATGCCTCATTGGAAATAGGCATCTTTCCTCGATTGACTACATGACCTATAATGACTAGTGATCAACATGAACTTTCACTAAATCTTGAAGTTGAAACCTCCAGTCTTCAAGGGTGCTGTGAATCTGAGGATGCCTATGATTTTCTGGTTGATTGTCATGAGTTGCTACAAAGATGGGCATAGTAGAACGATTTGGCGTTGAGAGTTGTGACCTATCAGTTTCAAGGAATGCCAAAATGTGGTGGCGGTCGTATGTTGAGTGTCAACCAGCACAGGCACCACCTATGACTTGGGCATCATTCTCTAGTTTATTTATGGAGAAGTATATACCCCGAACTTTGAGGGATAGGAGGAGAGATGAGTTCCTGAGCCTAGAGCAAGGCAGGATGTCTGTTACTGCTTATGAGGCTAAGTTTCGTGCACTATCCAGGTATGCCACCCAACTTTGCTTCAGCCTACAAGAGCGGATTCGCCATTTTGTGAAGGGATTAAGGTCAGACTTGCAGATTCCAGCCTTACAGGTAGCTGCTGCAGCAAAATCCTTTCAAGAAGTGGTTGATTTTGTGATAGAGGTGGAGGGGGTGAAGCCAGACGATTCCATCATGGCCTCGACATCTAAGAAGTTTCGTAAGGGAGTTAAGTTTAGTGGTTCTTACTCCAGGGGGCATAGTTCGGGAGGTTACACAGCCCGGCCTATTCAGTCTTCACTGCAGGCTGTAGCTGCGGGTCCATCACAGACAAGTCAGCATTCCTCTGCGTTTGGAGGTTATCCCCAGACTTTGTCGTTCTTGCAGAGAACTTTGCTTGAACCCAGAGAGTGTTATGGATGTGGGGAGATTGGACATATTAGGAGATATTGTCCAAAACAGAGTTACAGACCCCCAATAGTCAGAGGTAGAGGTGGTCATGGAAGAGGCCGCTATTCTGGAGGACGGGGTGGCCAAGGTAATGAAGGTCACCAAATAAACCGGGGTGGCGGGCAAGCTGGAGCTACTACAGCGCAACATGGTAGGGGCAACGAGCAGACAGGTGATAGGGCCCATTGTTATGCTTTCCCTGGGAGGACTAAAGCGGAGACATCTGATGCTGTTATCACAGGTAATCTTTTGGTTTTTTGATTGCATGACTTCTGTATTATTTGATCCTAGATCCACATTTTCATATATATCTTCCTCATTTGCTATTGGTCTTGATTTGCATTCTGAATTGCTTTACATGCCCATTCGGGTCTCTACTCCTATGGGTGAGTCTGTGATAGTTGAGAAGGTGTACAGGTCTTGCCTTGTGACTTTTGTGGGGAACAATACTCATGTAGACTTGATTATTCTAGAGATGGTTGATTTCGATGTTATTCTGGGTATGACTTGGCATTCTCCAAATTTTGCAATCTTAGATTGTAATGCTAAAATTGTGACATTGGCCAAGCCTGGGACAGATCCGCTAGTGTGGGAGGGTAACTATACTTCTACCCCAGTTCGTATCATCTCCTTTCTTCATGCTAAGAGAATGGTTAGTAAGGGTTGTTTATCTTTCTTGGCACATCTCAGGGATGACACTTCCCAAGTACCTTCGATTGAGTCTGTTTCGATAGTCTGTGAGTTTCTGGATGTGTTTCCTGCAGACCTTCCTGGTATGCCACCGGATAGGGATATTGATTTTTGTATTGATCTGGAGCCGGGTACTCGCCCCATTTCCATACCTCCTTATAGAATGGCTCCAGCTGAGTTAAGGGAGTTAAAGGCCCAACTTCAGAAGTTGTTAGGTAAAGTCTTTATTAGACCATGTGCATCCCCTTGGGGTGGTCCTGTTTTATTTGTGAAGAAGAAGGATGGGAGTTTTTGGATGTGCATAGACTACAGGCAACTAAATAAGGTAACTGTTAAGAACAAGTATCCTCTTCCTCGCATTGATGATTTGTTTGATCAGTTACAAGGTGCTTGTACCTTCTCAAAAATCGATTTGAGGTCTTGTTATCATCAATTGAAAATACGGGCAGCGGATGTGCCAAAGACTTCTTTTCGAACCAGGTATGGGTATTATGAATTCTTAGTAATGTCTTTTGGACTAACGAATGCCCCTACTGCGTTCATGAGCCTGATGAACGGGATTTTTAAGCCATATTTGGATCTCTTTGTCATTGTATTTATCGATGATATACTAATATACTCAAAGATCAGGAAAGAACATGAGGAGAATTTGAGAATGGTATTAGAATTGTTGAGGGAGAAAAGGCTTTATGCCGAATTTTTCAAGTGTGAATTTTGGCTAGATTCAGTGTCCTTCTTGGGGCACGTGGTTTCTAAGGATGGGGTTATGGTGGATCCTTCTAAGATTGAAGCGGTGAGGAGTTGGGTAAGACCTACCAATCTTACAGAGGTAAGGAGCTTTGTTGGTTTAGCTAGCTACTATCGTCGATTTGTCAAGGGATTTTCTTCTGTTGCCTCCCAACTGACAAATTTGACTAAGCAGAATGTTCCATTTGTATGGTCGGACGAATGTGAAGAGAGCTTCCAAAAACTCAAGACCTTGCTGACTACTGCACCAATTCTTACCTTGCCAGTGGAAGGCAAGAATTTCATTGTTTATTGTGATGCATCTTATTCTGGTTTGGGTGCAGTGCTAATGCAGGAAAAGAATGTAATTGCTTATGCTTCGAGGCAATTAAAAGTGCATGAACGTAACTATCCGACCCATGATTTGGAGTTGGCTGCAGTGGTGTTTGCATTAAAGCAATGGAGACATTATCTATATGGGGTTAAGTGTGAAGTCTATACAGATCATCGTAGTTTACAGTATGTCTTTACTCAGAAAGATTTGAATTTGAGACAGAGGAGATGGATGGAACTACTGAAGGACTATGATGTTACTATATTGTATCACCCAGGAAAAGCTAATGTGGTGGTAGATGCTTTAAGTAGAAAAACAGGGAGCATGGGGAGTCTAGCCCACTTACAAGTTTCTAAACGCCCATTGGCTAGAGAGGTTCAGACTCTGGCTAATAACTTTATGAGGCTGGAAATATTAGAGAGGAGGACTTTTGGCCTGTATGGAGGCAATATCTTCTTTTCTTGACAAGATTAAGGGAAAACAGTTTGATGATGAGAAGCTGAACCAAATTCGGGATATGGTGTTGCGAGGAGAGGCTAAAAAGGCAATAATGATGAGGGGGCGTTTTGAGAATTAATGGAAGGGTATGTGTGCCCCGTGTTGATGATGATCTCACACTATTCTTACAGAGGCTCATAGTTCAGGATATTCTATACATCCTGGTGCAACAAGATGTATCGTGACCTAAAGCAACATTTCTGGTGGAGTAGGATGAAGCGTGACATTGTTGATTTTGTTGCCCAATGCCCAAATTGTCAACCAGTAAAGTATGAACACCAGAGGCCCGGAGGAACACTTCAAAGAATGCCCATTCCTGAATGGAAGTGGGAAAGAATCGCAATGGATTTCGTGGTTGGTCTTCAAAAGACATTAGGTAAGTTTGATTCTATTTGGGTAATTGTGGACATATTAACTAAGTCTGCTCACTTAATTCCAGTCAAGGTGACTTACAATGCAGAGAAGTTAGCCAACTCTATATCTCAGAAATCGTTCGATTGCATGGAGTTCCACTTTCCATCATATCAGATAGAGGTACGCAATTTACTTCTAAGTTTTGGAGAACATTGCATGCTGAATTAGGTACTAGGTTGGATCTTAGTACTGCATTCACCCTCAGACCATGGACAGTCTGAGCGAACGATTCAGGTGTTGGAGGATATGCTTCGTGCATGTGTGATAGAATTTGGGGTCATTGGGATAACTTCTTACCCTTAGTAGAGTTTTCTTACAATAATAGCTATCACTCAAGTATTGATATGGCCCCATTTGAGGCGCTATATGGGAGGAGATGTAGGTCTCCCATTGGTTGGTTTGATGCATTTGAGGTGAGGCCCTGGGGTAATGATCTTTTGAGGGAATTATTAGAGAAAGTGAAATTCATTCAAGAAAAGCTTTTAGCGGCGCAAAGTAGGCAGAAGGAATATGCAGATCGAAAGGTTAGAGACTTGGATTTCATGGAGGGTGAACAAGTCTTGCTGAATGTTTCACCCATGAAAGGGGTGATGCGGATTGGTAAGCGAGGTAAGCTTAGTCCGAGGTATATTGGTCCATTTGAAGTGCTGAAGCGCGTGGGGGAGGTGGCTTATGAATTGGCATTACCTCCAGGACTATCAGGAGTGCACCCGGTATTTCATGTGTGTATGCTGAAAAGATATCATGGAGATGGAAACTACATTATTCGTTGGGATTCAATACTTCTTGATGAGAATTTGTCTTATGAGGAAGAGCCGGTTGCTATTCTAGATAGATAAATCCGTTAGTTGAGATCAAGGGAGATTGCATCCATCAAGGTTCAATGGAAGAATCTGCCAGTTGAAGAGTCCACTTGGGAGAAGGAGGCTGATATGAAAGAAAGATACCCACACCTTTTTACAGATTCAGGTATTCTTTCTCCCCCTTGTTTTCCTTCTTGTGATAGTTCAAGGACGAACGATGGGTAAATTTGTATCTATTGTAACGACCTGTTTAGTCGTTTCGAGCAGCAGAATTATTTTTGATAAAAACTGACTGGGTCGACGGATCCCATGACGGACCGTCAAGGGCACGACGGACCGTCGAGGGGGTTTCATTCAAAGACACTTAAATTCTGAAAATTGTATACTGAGATCGACTCTCTGAACTTCGCGACGGAACTGCAGGACGGACCGTCGTAGACACGACGGACCGTCACAAACCTTTCCACAGAAATTAACTCTCTAAACTTTGTGACCGACCTGCAGGACGGACCGTCACAGTCATGACGGACCGTCACGAGTGGCATAACCCTGACTGGGTCGGATTTCTGCTAAAAGTTTTTAAGGGGCGTTTTAGATTATTCATGATTATAATTATAAAGTTAGTGGGTTAATGTTAATAATTAATACTTAGGGGGTTAAAGGAGATAACCTTGAATAAATAGTGGGTTCTTTTATCATCTTTTATACTTAATTATATGATAATTAGGGTAAAATAAGAAGTTTGGAATAAGGAAAAATAGAAAGAAACAGAGAGAGGGGAACGAACGAGCGAGAGAGGGAGAAGCGAAGAGGAAAGCAAAGGCATTGAGAAGTAGCTTACTTGATCACGATTCTTCGGTGGATCGGTAGGTATGGTTATGTTTATGCTATCCATAGTAAACTCTAAATAGTGATTGATATGTATTGGGTGGTATTGTAAAGTCTTCTATATGCTTAATTGTGTTGTTGCATGTCGTGATTATGTAAATGGTGATGGATTATAATGATGATGATACGGTGGAATCTTAAACCGTAAAATCTCTCTATTAATGATGATGCCTTGACATAAAGGAAGTCTTGATGAACTAAAGTAATGAGATTAGGGGATCGGGTGTCACGAACCGACATGTAGAATTAGGGGATCGGGTGTCACGAACCGACACGTAGAATTAGGGGATCGGGTGTCACGAACCGACACGTAGAATTAGGGGATCGGGTGTCACGAACTGACACGTAGAATTAGGGAATTGGAGTGTCACGTTCCGACACGTAGTAGTAGGGAATCAGAGTGTCACGTTCCGACACCAGGAGAATAAAGAGAATGAATCTTGAATTATGTTAATATACTCAAATTTAAAGAACCATTTCCCAAATGAGTATGGTGTGGAGGCTTGAGTCCTCATAAATGTGCTGGGTGTTGTGGCCAGTGGTTATGGTACTTGTTGTTGTCACCTGTTGAGTATGTAGTTGATTTTATATTATTATTTGATATATATTGCTTTCTATTTTGAGTTGGCCGATGATACCTACTAAGTACGTGTTCCTTGTACTGACCCCTACTTGTATTATTTTTCTTTGTTATTTATGGAATGCAACAAACGTGCCATCAACCTCGACTCGTCCGCAACTCTAGCCAGTCTTCAGCATATCAGATTTCAGGGTGAGCTATTGTTCCAAGCTCAGACTGGATTCTCTCCTTCATGTCTTGATGTCTTGAAGTTCGGACATGGACCATTCCTTTTACTTAATTTAGTTTCTTAAATACTCTTAGATTTAGTAATTTGAGGATAGATGTTCTTGTGGTGATGACTTCCAGATTTTGGAAATAATATTTATTAAATTTTAGAAGTTATTTATTGGTTACATTAATGAGTTTTAAGTCTTCCGCATTATATTTTGTTCGTTATGGTTAGAATATTGGTAAATGATTGGGGTTTAGATTGGTTGGTTCGATCACATAGGAGGATAAATGTGGGTGCCACTCGCGGCATGTTTTGGGTCGTGACATGACAACCGGTAATTACAATCTTCAATTCATTGGGTGGGGGGGATTGTGAATTGTAGTTAAAATACATAATGTAATTATAAACTGATTACTTTTTAATTCTTCTTTTTATTCATGTGTTTATTTTTTGTTTAATTTATTTTTTATTTTTATGATTAATGATTTTCTTTTCTAATATATATATTATATATATATATATATATATATTATATATATATATAATATATATATATATTTTAATTTATGTTATTTATTTATTTCTTCCCATTGTCAACCTTTACATCATGTGATTTCATGCAATTTTCGCACTATCTATTTTTGTTTCAGTGATAAATTTTGTTAGTATTCTGATTTTTAATTTAAAGCATGATTTATTATGAAATAAGGTTATGGTCTTATGGACTTATGTTTTTTTTTCTTTTAAGAGTGTGTTTGGTATAAAGGAAAATATTTTCCAATTTTCTCATGTTTGGTTGGGGCCAAAGTTTTGGAAAATGTTTTCAAAATCAACTCATTTTCCTCAAAATTAAGGAAAATGACTTCCCTTCAAAAATTAAGGAAAACATTTTCCAAATCCCTCTTCCAATTTCAAATTACTTTTTTTTTTTTTGGGAAAACATCAATTTTAAAAAAATATTTTAAATTTCAAAATTTTATTTTTCACCCGATATATGATCACCCTCCCTCCTCCCCCCTCCCCCAACACCCACCCCCTCCCGAAAAATTATTTTGCTTTTAAAAATATTTTCAATTTTAAAATTTTATTTTTAAGCTCCTACCTCTCCCCCCCCACCCCAAGCCAGCCCCCTACCCACCCCTACCAACCCCCTCACACCCACCACCACTGTGCCCAAAAAATTAATTTTATTTTTAAAAATACTATCAACTTCAAATATTATTTTTCACTCCTACCCCCTCCCTCCCCCCCCCTTGACCACTATAAAAAAAATATGTATTTTTTAAAATTATTTTCAATTTCATAAATTATTTTATTTTCTAATAAAAAATAAAGATATTCTCAAAAATATTTTTCATTCATAAATCAAACACAAAATCATTTTTGAAAAATATTTTCTACTCACCAACCAAACATGAGAAAATAGTTCAAATCTACTTGTTTCCAGGAAAACATTTTCCAGGAAAACATTTTCCATGGAAACACATTTCCATGGAAAACATTTCCATCATACCAAACACACCCAATATCATAATTGTGTATGTTTATGTTGATATTTGACATAAGAATATTATGTTAAATTTTTATTTTGTATTTGGAACTTATATATATTTTAAATTTTCATTTGTTTTAGGAGTATAACTCGTTGTGTTTTGTCAC
>JAKWIY010002127.1:0-10623 GCA_027704805.1 Solanum corneliomulleri | reverse complement strand
TCCGCATTTCTTTTGTTGATATTGTATTAAATGTTAAAGGTTAGATTGGTTGGTTTGCTCACATAGGAGGGTAAATGTGGGTGCCAGTCGCGTCCCCCCGATTTGGGTCGTGACAGGGGCGTATCCCCAAACATAGTGGTGGGAGATTAGACCCCTTTGAAGTGTCTCTGACTAAAACCATGGACCAGTAGGACGCTCCGTTGGTTAGTTTATGCTCTATTAGTAGCATCCATTGATTGACACTTGCAATCTTCTACAGGTGTCTCGGCCAAGGAAAAGGCACTTTGGGAATTTCACCTAGGGTCCTAATTAAGTAATCGACAGTTGTTTTTTATGTTTTATGTTATATTAAGTTAGTTAAGATTCTAAACCCTAGTCTTAGACCTCATTATTCAAATACAAAACGTAAGATCAAAAGAAATTTTCTCTAGAGTCTATTGAAGCTAGGAGAAAGATTGAAGCTAGGATTCAAAATTATTCATTGTTTCTCCATCAATTTCGTTGGATTTCTTCAATTTAATCATGGTGATTTGATCCTTGATTCTACTCTCATTCAAGGGACTAATTCCAAAGGCTTTTCCAAGAAGTTCAAAAGCATAGAAATCCTTTTTGGAATTCTAAGCATGGATTCTTACATGAAAAGAATTCAATCAATGTCTGATGAGGTAATTGATATTAATTGGTTGTTTTAAGATGAAAAATTCCTTGAACCCATGTAATCCTTGAAATCTTAATTTTGGATTTAAAGTGGGTGAATTGATCATGGTCTGATCTTATTGAATTAATGTGTAGATTGTATTGGACTATTGGAATATGTATAGATCATGATAGAATTGTTTATAACCTACCTTATAATGAATTGATCATGGCCTGATCTTATTTAATTTGTGTGTAGATTGTATTGCAATACTGGAATATGTATAGATCATTATAGAATTATATATAATCTACCTTATAATAGATGGTCATATATCTAGGTTGGAGGATGTTTCGCATGTGCATGAAGGTGAAAAAATCCGCGATGAGTTTCTGGATGAACAATTTATCGAAAAAGGTATATCTCAAGTTCCTTGGTATGCACACATTGTTAATCTGGTAGTAACTGGATATTATTCTCTTAGTGGAAACACCCAACAAAACATAAAGCTTATTCATTATTGTCACGACCGGGTTCTAGACCCTAGACGAAACTGGCGTTGTTGACCTCTCGGAGGTTGCAGACAAGCCTACATACGTCATCATTACATCGTATAGGTTAAATTTAGAGGGAAATTTAAACCTTTTATTTGATTTGAAGTATACATAGACTTCATAGTAAGAATTTCATTATATCACATCAGTTCACAACAACCATAGAATAATAAAATATTCAAATAAAGGATATGGGTCATAACTGCATTCATATAAAGTTGCCAAAATGGCAACAATACAACGTCTGGAAATAAGTAAGAGAGAAACACTAGTGGAACATCCTACACTAGCTCAGGATTACGTCTAAGCTAGAATATAAGCATCCTCAAAAACATGAGGTCCGACCAAGTCCGTATGAATACTCCACGTCAGGGTAGCTTCAACATAGTGTCGTAAACTCTAGCGTCCACCTGCACCTACACCTAAAACTAAAAGATTGCATGGTATTAGTACAAACTTGTGATAAGTATGGGTGTATGCAAGTACACACCAAGGATATTCATCATTCAGAAGAGCTCTCTGCTGACGATATGAGTTATGGAAAGACAAGTTATTTGTACTTGCCAAATAAAATTAGGAAATTCATGCTAAGAGAGTAATATGCATCATCATTCTTTTCATATTGCACACAACACATAACACATTTCAATTAGTACATACGTATATCACATATTTTCATTCATATTTAGTGAAAACTTGGAATCACGGACTTGACATTAGGACTTCCCAAATGAGGGCTCAACATATGGACCTCAACTAAGGAGCCTTCTTTAAACAAATAGAGAGCTGCTTCATTTATTCATATGTACTTCATTTTCATCAATTAATATACCTAGTATGTTGTTTAGGACTCTCATCAGATTCACTGTGAAATGACCAAGAATTACCTAGTGTCATTACTTCAGTCTATTTAACCTGTTTATTATCCTATCCAAACACCTTCAGTGTCATTCATTTCATTGTGTGCATTACATCAGGCTGGCCTTATTCTTTCTTTTGGAACCCTAACTTTAACCGACATATATTATGTGATATTCATGAAATCCAATGTCTACCCCACACCACAAAGAGTGGAATCACTTGCCAAAGTGAAACCAAAACATTCTAGTGCATATAGGGAAATGAACCCTGATAGACCATACGTTGGCAGCATAGATTCAAAAACTAGGAGATATAAAGAGACTTATACCCGCCTAAATAGACAATATCATCTCATGAGATTTACAAGAACGTATTCCTTCTCGAAAGAAGGAATCGCGACTCATAGCTAGCCTAACGGTGCTCAGTAAAAAGTTCCTTTACATTCATCTCACACATCATAGAAGATGGCTTCTAGCATGAGGGAATCATTCATCATTATATGATTTCTGATCTCATCATTAGTATTAGGTGTGCATTAATCTCAATACTTTTATTCTTGTGTTTCTTAGAGACTGGTCTCTTTATTAGTTTTACACTCTCATAGGTGAGTACGTTTTTGGCAACACTTATTAGTCTCATTTGTGATTGGTCTCGTCTTTCATATTAGTATCTTATCATGTTGTCATCACATTCTTTAACTTTTGCATATTAGTTCTTCATAATTACTCACCCTATTACATGAATGTTCATTTCGTCATATGCCAATACACTTGGCCTTTTGGTTTATTTAACACTCTTACTTAACCGTCTTGGGGTCACATCATTACATCATATACATGTTATGTTCAATAACTTTTAAACGTACACTGGATTTATGAACGCATGCGTACAAGCCATGAGGCTTCGTTCATAATTCGTCTAAGTGACTTATACTGACCAAAGATTATATGGTACAAGAATTATGCATCTTTTAAGTATTCCATGGTCTTGAGTTCGATTCCTATAGGAAGCATTCATTAAATATTTTCTCACGTAAGACTTATGTATCAATACGGAATTGGTAAAGCGAACCCTATTTCGATCCCCTTAAGCAACACTTGGTCTTTTATTAAATTTTTATTTAAAATTTCAGCTTTGGGACCTGAGATTGAAACCATAAGCCTACATTTCTTTTCTTTCTTTTGTCTCTTTTACTTCTCTTTTTTTGACCGAGGGAATATAGGATCGATCCCCCACAACCTCATTTTATTTTTCTCTAAATGGTTCTCCTAGTTTCCTCATCTATCCAAGAGTAAGTGGATTTGATTCCCACACACCCTATTAAATTTATTCTTATTATCACATGGGCTGGTCTTAATTTCGGCAAAGGACACACGGGTTTGAATTCCATGTACCTCATTTATTTTAATTACTTTTCTAGAATCTCTTACCCGGTTAAGCCCGAGTTTAATTCCCCCTAACCTCACATTTTGACTTAAATATTCAGTAGCTTGGATATGTGAGGTCTTGGGTTCAATCCCTGATGACCTCACAGATTTTTAAATAATATTTGAAACCCAAAAACCTTCAAACGGCTTTGCCGAGATAAAATTTCCAAATTTCTGTAAGTTTGGTCATATTTTTAGTCCATTTTTCTCAACGTTTTTTTGTTAGATTCTATGAAAGTTCATTGGACATTTCGTACATTATTATATGTTTTTTTATTAAGTGATTTATACAAAAATACAAGGATTTAACATGCCATTTTCATGCTCCAACCCGTGATCAATAACAACCGCAATAGCCCTTTGTACAATCACTAATCACATAGTATCGGAAAAACTTAATTAATAATAAAATAAATTTGAACATATATACATGAACATAATCATCAGGAAAACATTACATCCCTAAATCTTAATAGCAAACATAACAAACCTACAACAATTAATGGGACCTACTGACCAGGACATGCAACGGGAAAACATTCCTATTTTTTGGATTAGATTTCGACTGAATCCTAGGGGTCTCTTAGGAAAGGGACCAAGAGTAAGAAACCCATACCTTTTATGTCATTCAACACTATTTCAAAATTGATCCAATGTATTGCCAACTCTCACGAAATCAATGCATCACCACCGAAACTTCAAGCACAACCCATTGAGAAATTTTTCTTTTGCTTTGCATTTTTACACTTGTTTTTCTATTGATATTTAGCGTTCAAGTTCTTCAAGAGTGAAGAACTATTATTTTATGTTCTTTTACTGATAAATAATGTGAGAATGAGTGTGGAGAGATGTGAGAATAAGTTTAGGAGTAGGATTTTTAGGTGAAGACTTACTTAAACTAGGACTCCTTGTTATTTAAATTAAAAATCTGATTTTAAAGGGTTAAGTGGGATGTCTAACCTGCGCTTTCTTTAATCAGATAATGAAATATCAATTAATTCGATTTATTATTGATTCCACCAAGGATCAATCCTGGGCGATGCTCTTCTCGCGAATGGGCCAATCCCGATTGACACAATCCGAATCATTTACTAAAATACATTAATTAAATCATTAGGGTAATTATGATACTACCCTTATCTTGGAAAAGACCATTCGACCCCTAGAGCCTCCAAACCTAAGATTACCCCTTTCAAGTTCGGTTAAGAGTCATCCGAGTGAATCTTAATATTCGGCTGCCCTATATGGCCGGACCCAACCTTTCCTAGCTCAACTAACTCACCAAGTTGGTTGGCTTTTTTGGTGCATAGGTTTTGAGGTCTGGTTTAATGCGCATCAAGCTGTATGAACCAGGTTTAATATAAGCAATCTAGGTACATTAAGGCATTACTTTGCATAGTCATTTTCGGGTTGTTACATTATCCCTCCCCCTTAGGAACATTTTTCCCCGAATGATACTTCTAATTATCTAGCACAATTCCAGTCATATCATAACATAAGTACTTTACAGAGTCAAGCAATAGCAACAAAGAATAGAGGAGATAAGGAAACTTAGACTTATAAGTAGGAAGTCTAACCTCAAGACCTTAAAAGATGAGGATAGCGGTATCTCATATCAGCCTCGACCTGCCAGGTAGCACCCTCAACAAGATGGTTTCTCCACAATACCTTCACTGTAGCAAACTCCTTGTTTCTCATCCGATACACATGCCGGTCTAAAATCTCAACAGGAACCTCCTCAAAGGACAAGTCTTCATCAACTCCCAAACCTTCAACAGGAAGATTTGATGATGGATCAAAAATGTAATTCTTTAACATTTATAAAGGAAATACAGGATGAACAGAAGCTAGCTCCGTAGGCAACGCTAACTCATAGACCACCTCACCCACACGCTGTAGAATCTCGTATGGCCCAACGTACATCGGACTCAACTTACCTTTCCCGCCAAACCTCATCACCCCCTTCATGGGTGTTATCTTCAAGTAGACCTAGTCACCAACATCAAAGGCTTCCTGTTATCTACATAAGACTTCTGACGACTATAAGCAGTAGCCAACCTATCTCTAATCACCCTGACCATCTCTTAGGTCTTATGAATGATCTTTGGACTCTAAATGGATGACTCTACAATTTTAAACCACCCAACTTGAGTTCTACACCTCCTACCATACAGTGCCTCAAATTGTGTCATCCCAATGCTGGAGTGATAGTTGTTATTATACGAGAACACAGTCAATGGCATATGGTCATCCCAAATACCCCTTATGTCGATCACACACGCCCTCAACATGTCCTCCAATATATGAATTGTGCGATCTGCCATCCCATCTGTCTGAGGATGGAAAGCGGTACTGAGCTTTACATTCATGTCTAAGATTTTTCGGAATGATCTCCAAAATACAAAATCAACAGAGATCCTCTATCTGAAGTGATAGACAAAGGAATCCCATGCCACCTAACAATCTCATCAATGTAGAGTCTCACATAATCCTCGGCCCTGTAAGTAGACTTCATAGGGATAGAGTGGGAGACTTAGTCATCCTGTCCACAATAACCCAAATGGAGTAATGTTGTCTCGTAGTCCTCAAAATACCAACCACAATGTCAATGTTAATGGCCTCCCACTTCCAAATTGGAACCTCAATCATTTAAGTGATACCACAAGGCTTAAGGTGTTCCTCCTTAACCTGCTGAATATTTCGATGCCTGGCAACATACTCAGTAATTTCCTTCTTCATGCCATCCCACCAATACATCTACTTGAGTTCATAATACATCTTGGTGGAACCGGGATTGTCTCAAAAACCTAAAACCATGTGCCTTTGCAAGTATCATGATCCACAAATCATTCTCATCTGGTACACACAGCCTGTCCTGGTACCTAATTATGCCATCACCTCCTAAAGCAAAGGACTCATTCATCTTCACCAGCACTGAGTCCTTCAACTCCATCAATATAGGATCAAGATGCTGGCCCTTCTTGACATCAGCTACCAAGGATGATTCGGAACTAGGATGAACTGAAACACCCCCACTAGTGAAGTCAATCAACCGCACACCTATTCTTGCAAATATGCGTACATCATTAACTACTCCTTCTTATCATAACGAATGTGGGTTGTACTCCCCATGCTCAACCTTCTCAAAGCATCAGCTACAAAATTTGCCTTCCCTGGATGGTAGTTGATACTCATGTCCTAGTCGTTCAACATCTCTAACCATCTCCGCTAGCATAGGTTCAACTCGCTTTACGTGAACACGTACTACAGACTCTTGTTGTCTATGAACACATCCACATGCACCCCGTAGAAGTAATGCCTCTACAGCTTCAATGCAAACACCAAAGCTACAAACTCTAGGTCATGAGTGCGATAATTCTTGTTATGAACCTTGAGCTATCTTGACGCATAGTATATAACGTTACCACCATACATAAGAATGAAACCCAAACCAACACTAGATGCATCACAATAAATAGAGTAACTCTCACTACATTTAGGCAATGTAAGCACTAGGGCTGAAGTGAGTTTGTCTTTGAGCTCCTGGAAACTATTCTCACAAGTCTCCGCCAATTCAAACTCGGCTTTCTTTTTAGATAAAGATATCAGTGGGACAACATCATAAGGAAAACCCTCTATGACCCTTTGGTATTAACCATCCAATTCCAAAAAGCTAAGGATATCATTGGGAGTTGAGGTCTTCTCTGGATCTTAGCATCCTCAGTCTTTCTAGGTTCCACTTCTACACATTTATCGGACACAACATGACCCTGAAAGGTCACTAATGTAAACCAAAATCCACAATTGCTGAATTGGGTATACAGCTGATGTTGTTTAAGTACCTTCAATTATAGTCTCAAATGTTGTTCATGATATTCCTAGACCTTAGAGTATATAAGGATGTCATCAATGAATACTATGACGAAAGAATCAAGGTATTCATGAAAGAATTGGTTCATGAGGTCCAAAAATGCAGCTAGTGCATTAGTGAAACCAAATGACATGACTAGGAACTCATAATGACCATAACGGGTACGAAAGTTGTCATTGGGATATCTTTACCCTAACCCTAAATTGATGATACCCGGAACGAATATCAATATTTGAGAAGAAACTAGACCCTTGGAGCTAATTGAATAAGTCATCTATTCTGGGAAGTGGATACTTGTTATTTATAGTGACTTTATTGAGATGTCGATAATCCATACACATCATAAGGGTTCCATCTTTCTTTTTGACCAACAACACTAGATCATCCCAAGGGGATATGCAACCCTTATCAATGAGATGTTTTAAGTTCAGCTTTAACTCTTTTAGTTTAGCTGGAGCCATACTGTAGGGAGGAATTTAAATTGGTTTGGTGTCAGGATCTAGGTCCATACCAATATCAATCTCTTGAGATGGAGGGTCTCTAGGAAAATCATCAGAGAAAACATCTCAGAACTCACTCACTACAAGCACAGAGTCTATGGAAGGAATATCATAATCGAGATCATTGACACTTACAAGATTTCAAAACAATCCCTTGGACATCATTTTGTTAGCTTTTAGGTTTGAAATAAATGGACTTGAACGACTCGAGTTGTACCCCTCCAAGACCAGCTCTACTTCATTAGGGAAATGGAATATCACAACCCTACTATGGAAATCCATGAAGGCATAATATTTATGGAGCCAGTCCATAACAAGTGTAATATCGAAGCCATTCATGGTTAACTCAACAAGGTCTGCACACATAGTCTTACAACATACTACTATTGTAAAGTCTTTATGAACTGTATCAGCTCTTACATTTTCTCCTAAGGGAGTACTAACTACAATAGGATCATAAAAAAATCTCAGATAGTGATTCAAAAGGTAAGATCAAGCAAGGCAGTCACAAAAGAAAGCGTAGACCCTAGACCCACTAAAGCATAAACAGAGGTTTAGAAAACTTGCAGCATACCTATTACAACATCAGCAGATTTCTCCTGCTCCTCACTACCCATGAAGGCGTAGAATATGTTCCTCCTATGAGGCTCGGTTACAACAAAATTATGAGGATTAGGCATAGGCTGAGCATTACCTCTAGCCTGACCCCTATTATGTTTACAACCCCTAACCATATGCCTTTTCTTCCCGCAACCGAAGAAAGGCATTTTTGCCTAGTCTGCACTCCCCACTGTGAATATGACAACACTAGCCACATTCCTTTATGGGATGCTAAAAATCACCTCCATTGCCCTTATTAGGCTCGGGTATGCCTTATCTTTGTGCTGCATTCATTTAAGAGTTAGAGTTCCCTGATCTCTTATGCACTTTCTTAAATTTGGGCTGATCACGAATTTCGAAATTTCTCCTGCAACTACCACTGTTGGGACCTGCTTGGTTTGAAGGCTTAGGCCTCCTTCCCTCACGGACTCTCCTTTTCTTCTTGCTGACCTCAACCTGCTGGACATGCACCATCAGCCTATACAAGTCCATGGTGTCATGGAGCATCACAGCTCGACACTCCTCCTCCAAGATCTATGAGATTCTTAAAAGGAACCTGCTCATCTCGTCCCTTCTATTCGACATAAACAAAGTGGTATGCCTAGACAATTTTTCGAATATCAGAGAATAATCCCTAACAGTCATCGAGCCCTACTTAAGGTGGATAAACTCCTCAACCTTAGCCTTTTTCATTGCCTTGGGGAAGAACCTATCCAGAAAGACTTTCTTAAACAACTCCCAAGTGATCGGACCTCCTCCCAATGCCCTGATATCCTGCAACATCTTGCACCAGGTCTATGCAACATACTTTAGCTAGCACGAGGCCAACTCAGCTTTCTAAATCTTTGTGGCCCTTATCGCCACTAGAATCTTCTATACCTCCTCCACAGATCCTCTACAGTCTTAGATCCTAGATAGATTGGAGGATTAATCCTCGTAAAATCCCGCAACCTATTCGCCATGTTTTTTTCTGGTGGGTTCTCCCACTGAACCTCGTGTCTGTTGGCCTAAGCCGTTATAGCCTAAGCCTGCACAGTCATGGCTTTATCCATCTATGCCCAAGAGGTCCGCACCGCCGCATAAATCAACCCTATTTGGTTAACTGTCATGACCACTCCTGCAGCTGGAGCTTGGGGTGGAAATTCGTTGCCTCCAGCAGCTGCTCCTAGTCTTCCCCGACCAGCGTCCCCCCTTGTGTTCATTTTTGAAAAAATAAGAATTGATGTTAGATATGCTCATAATACAAAGAAATCAGACATTAAGGAAAGCACGATAAGATCAGAAGAAGGGAAATTTCCTACGCATCAGATAGTCTCAAATTCATGATAGTGGTGCACTTCACTACCATAACTTAGAAACTACCCAATGTGGTTGATGGGAACATTATTATCCTTGGAATTAAACCTAATGCTATGATACCACGTTTCACACGATCGGCGTCTAGACCCAAACGAAAACCGGTGTCGTTGACCTCTTGGAGGTCGCAGAAAAGCCTACATCTGTCATCATTACATTATATAGGTTACTTTTAGAGGAAAATTTAAAACATTTGTTTGCTTTGAAGTATACATATACTTCATAGTAATTATTTCTATATCACATCAGTTCACAACAACCATCTAATAATAACCTATTCAAATGCACCTCCGTACCGTCAGATTCTCCTTTTTGGTTTGGTGTTCTTTGGCTTCGAGTTCTATTCTCCTTAAGTTATAGTTATTTTGTTTACTCGTTGGGCTTATGGGGGTCCATTCGGGTTTTTATTTAGACTTGCGCACAAGTGTACCTTCTCGACTTATGGTGGGTCCAGTTAGGTGTAGTTAGCTTATTTATATTAATTTAGTTAGATCTTTATACACTCATGTGAATTATTGTGTTACTTAGCCTTCCGTTCTTGACCTCTAGTTTTGTGATTCCATCTTTTCATATTACTTTACTTTTCTAGTTCAGTCGGCCTTTGATGCCTACTTGGTACCTGTTATTTGGTACTCATGCTACGCTCTGCATCAATTTTTGTGATGCAGGTCTGAGCACCAGTAGTTAGCGTTGATCGAGTTTGGAGCATTTCTTGTCTGCAGACAGGGGTGAACACACAATGTTTTGTACTATTCAATCTCCATCTGTTTATATAAAGACTTGTTCTTTTACCTTTCGAGACATTCTAGTTTCGGTG